>JAWQUT010000468.1:430002-446197 GCA_033807755.1 Ellobium chinense
GTTCCTTGGTGAAAGGCATTTTTGCAGTGGCGTGGACAGCAAGTGGGGGAGGGGGTGAAAAAAAAAGGATGGGCAAGGAGAAAACTTACGTTTTGTTTTTTTGTTATTGTTGCTTTTTTCAGGCGAGTTTATTATCTACCATAATTATAACTATAAATTATATTGTGACAGTTTTGTAACTTGTTTGGTAACTTGTTACTCCATCCTCTCCTCCGCTTCCTTCTTCTCTCCACAACTTAGATTCACGCGAAAGCACTACTTTTTTTTATGACTTTCCTCTATAAGATCACCCATTCATCCAAACCCTGGCTGATCTTCTGAATTTAGTACAGTACCTCCACGGTGACTCCGAAAATCTCTTGCGCTACTTTAATGTGTGAGCCATTTGTCAACTCACTGAACAAGACAGTCCAACTACAGCGAATCTCTGAAATATTCATTCGCCTACTCGAAAAACGACTGCTTACACCATCATTCACCATTCAAGGATTATTCAATTTGCTCTCAGACCTAGACCATAGATCTAAGTGTAGCTGCCTAGTTTCAGACATGAAATCATTGTTGGCGCAAGAGGTTGTATTTAACAAATTAATGAGGCCGTAAGAAGTAGGAAGTCACTCAAAATGGGGAATAAAATCTAAACCAGAGTGAAGGATGAACTGTACCGTTACAAGAGACACAAAATTTCTATCCAAAATATAATTTCTATCCATTTCTATCCACTACTGTGAATCTTCAAAGTCCTAAGATAAGCTTTTAAATTTCAGCTTTGTTGAGGGCCAGGCAGAAAACCACTGCACGCAGTGAGAGTAAATCATGACATGATTTTCTGGCCTGTGTTTGTGGTTTGCGAACCTGGGCTTTCATAACATGAAAACTGTTTCACTTGATAGTACTTTTCCCCGCTTTATCTACTTGGCAATTTGAACTTGCGCTAAGCTATTGTTAGTAAGGATTGTATGTACAGCTGTCGCAAGTTACTCTGAATAGATCGACACAGTGCTGTCTCGGTAAGCTTATGTCATTATCACTTTTAGATCTGTCACTTCTTAAAACCGATGACGTTCTTGGGCTTCCTTAAAAAGGAAAGAAGCTCCCTTAAATTTGAAGTAATCTAATACAAATTAAATTGACAGAGATCGTCAGAATGCAAACACTTCATGAGGCTTCAGTTTCTCAGAGCGCGACCCAATCCCTTCAGATTGCAAGATTGTGTGAGATTAAAGGCCTGGAACAAAACTTTGATATTTCCTAACCTAAAAAGACTTTATTTCCTCCACTGTGAAAAATGTACATAGTATCTTCCTCAGCCAAAGCCACTGATTCCTATCATTTTCACTGTCTCAAACGAGAACACATCCCTGCGTATAACGATGAAGCTGGGCATCGCTTGGGAGTCAGTAACACGTGAACTTTTTTTGTCTCGTGCTCGATTTAGACTTAAAAGAGATCCTAAGCTATGTAAAGCTTCAAAAGGTCTTATCAAAACTTCACATCAGAGAGTTTCACAAAGATGCGTCCCAAAACAGGACCTTGAGTCGCCATCACTGATTTTGTTGTGTTCTTTTAGTTGTTGCTTAAAAAGGTGAGAGAGGGGTCTGAAATGTTGATAGGTCCGTGCGGATTGTAAGGCTCTGAGCTGTAGCAGTTTAGCTTAAACGTAAATCGTCTTCCTTTGTAGGTGTGTTTCTTCACGACAGAATGATTGATGACATAATTATATGTTATACACACACGTCACCTGTCTTATATCCTAATAGCTATGTAATTGTAAAGTACATTAATATTTGTTTAGTTGTTGTTATTTGGAAATGTTCGAATAAATAGGTCATACCTTTCAAGGTAACTGCACTGTTTACTTCTGTATTGACCGGCGGCATGGCCAAAATGTACAGCTCTGAGCTGTAGCAGTTTAGCTTAAACGTAAATCGTCATCCTTTGTAGGTGTGTTTCTTCACGACAGGATGATTGATGACATAATTATATGTTATACACACACGTCACCTGTCTTATATCCTAATAGCTATGTAATTGTGAAGTATATTAATATTTGTTTAGTTGTTGTTATTTGGAAATATTCAATAAATATGTCATACCTGTTAAGATAGCTGCACTGCTTATTTCTGTATTGACCGGCAGCATGGCCAAAAGGTAGAGCGCCTCTTAATACCAAAAACTCTCCGGATTCGAATCCGATTAGCGGCAGGTTTCTTCTTGGATATTTTCCGCGATGTTCAAAGGGGCACCCACTTGCCCGCAGCCTGACGACGTCTACTCCTCGACTCTGATCATATAGCTCGTAGCTATGACTGTGCTGGAAGGACATGTTAAAACAAAACACACAAAAAAAGTGAATTTCGTCATTCTCGTTATAAACAGAAGTTTCTCTTGACATAACAATGAGTTACGTTTTCGCAAAACGTCAGGATTGCAGTAATCTTCCTTTAAGTTTATAGAGTGCTGCAAGCTCATTACACTTTCGGCCCTCTTACTCTACAAATAACACATTTCAACAAGTTCTTTCCATGAAATGTACGCGACCCATTTGTCTTAGATTACATATACTTGATCCACGTCCCACTCTGTTTTATTTTGAAAGAATAAGAAAGTGGGTGTCTTGCAACTGTCTCTCTTAAAACTCAAAAAGGGTTAGACTGCTGATGTTAACTGAGCTGGATAGTAAGTGCTCATTCGTAACTTGGAACATGACTGTGAAGTTTCAGGTTGCTTCCATTCCAAGTTGCCGATTAGAGAATTTCTTTCGCCTAGTTAGTTTGTTAAATACTTCTTCTACTTTTCTTATGTTAATGTCAGAAAGATAGGGTACAATTAAAGTATTTCTGTAGCGTCCACTAGAAACACCAGAGTTAACAGCAAGTTATCTCGACAGCGATCTGACTGTATCCAGGTCACAGGTTTTTCCCAATGACTGTTCTTGGAAATCTGCGCGATGACGTGGCCTGTCTGTTGAGTTGCAGCTATGTTCCAGGTAGTCTTCCCGCTTTATCTTCCCAGCCATGCACACAACGTTGCGAGAATAATCTCATTCAAGCATTTCACAAGTACTGTGAAACAATTCGACACAGCCGATGTTTTTGAAGCCCTCAGACTACTCTGCAAGAACACGGTATTCACGTCTACACATTTCAATTATTATAAGAGAGTTCGGAAACGAAAAGGAAAGAAGGCAGAGAAGTTGGTTGCAAATGAAAACGAGGTTCATATTATATCATTCATACTTCACCCCAAGTAATTTTTTTTTTGAACTTGTGTTAAGTAGCGAAGCATGTTACACTGGTCACTCATCATTCACTTTCAACATTCATCAGTAGAAAGATGGGAAAACTCATTCTTTCGCCACTGAAACAAGGTACATACATGGTTTATACTGCTGTTACTGTACAGACTTTTGTTTTGTTTTTATGAAACAATTTGATGTACTCAGCAGGCAGAAACACCGGGCCTGAACCAAGGTAACAGATTTACACGTATTTATATTTACTCATATGCAAGGCGCAAATTAATTAGCGCAATTAGTATACTGGGCACTGTTTTTCCCCCACACCTTCTCCTAACACGCCATAGATGTATACAGGAAACTGTTGTTTTCCCCCCCACACCTTCCCCACAAACGCCATAGATGTATACCGGTCACTTTTTTCACCCATCCCCACACCTTCCCCTAACACGCCATAGATGTATACTGGAAACTGTTTTTCCCCCACACCTTCCCCTCAAACGCCATAAATGTATACTGGGCATTTTTTTTCACCCATATCTTCCCCATAAACGCCATAGATGTATACTATGCACAGTTTTTCCCCCACACCTTCCCCTGAAACGCCATAGATGTATACTGGTAAATATACAGAGAGATTTATAAACGTATATTAATTCCAGTATTCAGAAGATGTCACGTCGAGATTGTCAGAGCTGTCCAACAACTATCAAGTCTTCCATGACTGTCTGGGATGTTTATGGCCTGGGGCGAGGCTAATAACAGTCTTCCACAGTCTATTTAAGGCAAGAGGGGATTGAATACATCAGTTTCACTTATGATGTAAACAACTTTATTACTCCTATGAAGTAAGCAGTAAAAATAGGCATTATCTCACACTATTTCAGCATATCCAGTTTTAAGCCTTACATTATCGTCTTGCAAATAACTCTTGGCAGAGTACCTGATCTTTTTATATATGAGGTCACTGTGGCCAAACTGAACAGGCCAGTGTAAGTTCAACAAAACACATTTTGCTCTAATCGGATAGTTTCAAAAATTCACAAAACAAGATATCAAAACAGAGCAAATTGAAATCTGGCTCGAAGATGCCTAGATTTGGAAGAATACGTTTTCAGGGATGGCCAATTATACAAAATTGCATTTTTTTATGAAATTTTATATTTTCATCTGACAACAACAATGACGACGAAGATAACAACAACAATAACGACGACAAAGACAACAACAATAACAACAACAACAAAACATATCAATGCACACGAGCAAGCAAACATAGGTCATCTGACCTCAGTGCTGGCACGTGCTGATTTGAAGAAAAAAAGTCACCAAATGAAAACACAACAACAGGCATACCTTAGAAATAAATTGAAATAAACAGCAAAACTTGTTAACTTAGACCGCAACCGAAGTTTCTATGCAGTCTTAAGACTGACAACTTCGTGGTAATTAGTCCTGCCTGCAACATAACAGCCACCCCGCCATAACCAAGGAACTTTTCCCCATTGCCTTCGCTTCAAACGCCACAGATGTGGACACTGTTTTTCTCCATACCTTCCCCTCAAACGCCATAGATGTATACTGCACACTGCTTTCCCCATACCTTCCCCTCAAACGCCGCAGATGTATACTGGACACTGTTTTCCCCATATCTTGCCCTCAAACGCCATAGATGTGTACTGCACACTGTTTTCCCCATACCTTCCCCCCCAACCGCCATAGATGTATACTGGACACTGTTTTCCTCCATACCTTCCCCTCAAACGCCACAGATGTATACTGCACACTGCTTTCCCCATATCTTGCCCTCAAACGCCATAGATGTATACTGCACACTGCTTTCCCCATATCTTGCCCTCAAACGCCATAGATGTATACTGGACACTGTTTTCCCCATACCTTCCCCTCAAACGCCATAGATGTATACTGGACACTATTTTCCTCCATACCTTCCCCTCAAACGCCATAGATGTATATTGAGCATTATTTCCCCCCATACTTTCCCATCAAACGCCATAGATGTATTCTGGACACTGTTTCTCCCCATATCTTTCCCTCAAACGCCATAGATGTATACTGGGCATTGCTTTTTCCCCATATCTTCCCCTCAAACGCCATACACTGGGCACCGACTTTACCCATATCTTCCCCTCAAACGCTATAGATGTATATTTGGCACTGTTTTTCGCCACATTTTCCCCTCAACGCCATAGATGTATACTGTGCATTATTTTCTTCCATATCTTTCCCTCAAACGCCACAGATGTATGCTGGGCACTGTTTTTCGCCATATTTTCCCCTCAACGCCATAGATGTATATTGGGCATTACTTTCCCCCATATCTTCCCCCTCAACGCCATAGATGTATACTGGGCATTGTCTTGCACGTCTTGAGCTACATTTCTGGGGAGGTTGCGTTTTTTATCTATCTATGGTGTATGACTACCGCGCGCGTGTACAAACTTGCCGTACCCACAGATAATGAACACTTAGGATAATAAACTGTGAAATCGGACAGATCAATATAGATTCTGGTTCACTGATAAAGTGTCACAGACAGACAAATATCTTGTGTTCAAAACCAGACCACAGGACAAGATAACAAGAACATAAAATGCGCCAGTAATTTTGACAGTTTGAAGACCTGACCCACGTGAATCAACACATCTACGAACTGCATCAAATTGGGTGTGAGTCCATCGAATTCGCATCAGGCACAACAAAAAGAAAATAACACAGGCAGAATACTACATTCCTGTGGCATGTTAGTCCAGGTCATGATGGAGTCCAGTTTACGATTTCCGCCAACGTGACGTGACATGACGTGACGTGCTTGATCCCAATCTGGCGGGATCAAAGCTAACGATCCAGTGGCCGTATGCATAATCCATACGTTAGTCAACCTATTGCGTAAACCACAGTGAACACTCCTAATGTTTTGGGAGTTTCCCTAACGTAAAGATCATGCATACGGCCACAGATCTATCCTGACTTGTTATAGAATTCATTCATTCAGAGTTTTAAAAAACCACACACACACACACACACACACACACACACACACACACACACACACACACACACACACANACACACACACACACACACACACACACACACACACACACACACACACACACACACAACTAGGGAGGGGCCAAAGGCTTGTCTCAGAATGTTTCTCTGTCTCTGTCGCCTTCTTAAAGCGACCAGAGTCGGTCTCTTTCTTTTCCCTTCTACCATGTTAGAAAGAACAACAAGAATTGTATCGATACTCAGAATAAAGGCACTTCGTTAGTTCAGACAAATTATATTGGTATACGATTGCTAGAAATCTTGAATTTAAGTATTGCCTGGGAAAGCTGTGACACTGGTTTGGACATGCTTTGCATTTCAAGAGAAAATTGGAAAAACTGCCATAGGTAAGCAGATTACATGCTATATGGTCGGATGATACAGCAGAAAATAAAACAGTTTTAGGCAATGATATCAAAACACTGGGGTTGAAACATCTCAAAGGAAAATTAACGTTAGTAGAAACTTAAGGCAGCTCTAGGTCTAGGTCAAGACAAGAAATGTGCGAGTCTTTCAAAGCTCTTCCTGTTCATGAGCAGACTCATAACCTACAATCGGTGTTTTTCTTTTCGTTGTATGTTACCGAAAAGCTGGAAAGGAGGGGGGGNGGGGGGGGGGAGACGCAATTGAAGACAAGCAGTGGCTGTGATTGTCCAAGAATAGTAATTTCGATATGTAGTTTCTACCGATGGTGACTCTGACAACTGCCCTAGTAGGGCTACTCATACTTAACACGTAGTTATCCAAACCCCAGATTCAGGCTTGAACAACGCTCCAGTACAAACCTGTTACAAAATGTATGGCTACACTAGAGTAGGAATCAAGCACACACACAAAAATAAACAACTAATAAAGCATACACCCACTCTTGTGTGAAGAAGAAATCTGCTATGTTATTCTCCATAAGCTCAAGAATATAAAAAAAAAATGAGACAGCGAGAGATCCGGTAAATCATACGTCAGAAGTGATTCCTCCAGTAGGGTAAGTGCGTCAGTAGTTTCAGCAATGACGCCGGGTTGTTCAGCGCTAGTGGGGCTTAGCCCCTTTCGTCTTTCTGCCCCTACTCTAGTCTCAGCGTAATTCTAAGATGAAAAATAATGAACACCTTTTCTAAAAGCTGACAAAATCTCTGCTCACAGTATTACATGATTATACAAAGTACAGAGCTAACCGGAGCTCGTAAAAGATAAGTTAGCTGTCTCCCATTTTCAGCTGGGACTGAGCATTTCTCAGCCTTGATAGAGACACTAGATATTTCTCTTCCCTGCGGACGCGGACACTGGACACTGTCACCGAGGAGCGTTAGGCCAAGCTGTTCGCTTATATATCTTTATCAGTCAGGGGCTGGGACGTAAGTAGCCCAGTGGTCATTTCTTACTCGTGGAAGTTTACCAGAAACTCGTCGCAGTTACCAGTATAATTGAGGTGCACAGCGAGAAATGATGGGAATGCCGCAGATAATGAGAAAGGAAAAAGAGAATTGAAAGAGAATGTCTACATCAAGAGACATGATTAATTTAATCAGCGCAAGACTAGCCGTGACCATCCGTCCGGATCTCCAAAGAAAGCACAACCACTTTAGCCCCATTCAAAGGCTGGATCATGTACCGCCACTGATATCCCGCGACATGCATTCAAAGCTGACTATAATTTTTGAGTCTCATAAAGAAAAACCAACCAGGCAGAACGGAGTAAACAAGAGAATAATTATTCCCAACACATGACATGTAAGCTGTAATCCGTAACCAACAGCACTGGGTCACACTGATCCCGGAAGTCGCATAGAAATCACTGAATTAGTCTTGAATGATTTTGCCTGGCTAGACCACAGTACATGTGTCTGCAGTACATGTGTCTGTGTCACTGTGTTCAGCAGCGTCAATATTGATTCCTGAGAAAGGGATATTCTCCCATACCAAATCTACTCACCACTGGTGCCCCTCCCCGACTTTTTCTCCCTGATACCATTGAAACATTATCATTACTATATGAATGCACACCCCCCCCCCCNCCCCCCCGCCCCCCATTTTCAACAATCATCTTGCCATCTCAAGCCCGGAACCCCTCCTCACCATAATAACCCATATTGTTTTATACCTCTTAATACCGTTGTCACACTGTGGGAAACTGTCAATGTGAGATTTCCTTGAAACTAGTTGTTATTTTAGGCTGCGTATACTATCTCTTCCTCCTCGTGAAGTCATACATCGTAAATGCTGCTTTAAAAATCTAGACAAGATCTACCACAAAATCAAATAGCTGCAGTGAACATTCTCGAGAGGTATATTTTTTATGCTTACCTACACAATCCAGACATGGAAAGGCATTTTCAAAATTCACAGTTTACACCTAACCTCTGTTAAACGTGTATGTGATCGCACAATAAGTGGCTAAAAGGCTGGAGGTGTAAGAGCCAATCCCATTAATAGAAACAACTTCCTGGTTGCCTTGGGTTGTCATGTACCAAGTAAAATCTAGAGACTTGGTAGTGAAGATCAACACTATAGTGCGTTCACAAAAAGGTGAACAAGGTTTTTTTAAGAAAACGTATGTTTTCCTACTGATTCTAATGTTTGCACAGGCATCTAAACCAATTTGTCTTAACAGAAAATATTTTCTTCACATGGTCTCTGTGTCTGTGGTAAAAGTTTTCTTCATAAATATAACAAAATAAACGATAACAGGTAAGTTTCTCAAACATGCATGGTCGCACGGTATGAAACTTGAAAATGTAAACATTAAAGAAAACTTATTGGTAGAAACGGCCTAGAGGCAATGAATACAAAGAGAACTTTGAAGAACTGACTTATAGGCATTACTTAAAGACAATGAGGCAAATCAAAATTGCATGAATGATAACAGGATAGAAAGTGAATATCCAAAGGCAGCCCGGAGGTCAACACCATTTGCATTGGTACCGTGTAATAGAATTGTATTCGACAGCGCCGAATGTGTTATCGAGGCAAGTCAGTCGTTTAAAAACAGCAGGCTGCGGTATTTGTTGGTCTTCAAACCGAAAGACTCAGGTCCACGCTATTCAATTTGTGAGATGTCAGGACAAAGATGTAAAAATGAGACCACTTCTGATATGACGTCATTGACTTTACCCACAAACACATCTAAGAGTGAGTGCAGAGCAACAAGCCTTCAGAATCAGACAACTAGACTTTTCATAACCATGCACCTCATCCTTCCGCGTTTTTCATCACAAAATCAAACTTCTTACTTTCTCCATATTCTCCTTTTATTTTAACTAGCATCAGGATCAGAACATCATCGAATCTGGTCATGGTATGAACACAAACAAAAACGACTGATCGCAAAACTTCCTTCGACTTCGATGAGGGAAGGAATTTAAGATATTAACAAATTCTCATAGACACTGCAAATATAACAATGCCACTTTCGTGAAACGATGTGAAATGGCTTATTATGGTGGTTTATTTTCTTAGAACTTCATATTTAATATCTCACCATAATGCGATATAATCGACACTGGGCCTAGTAGATGCGCATGGGTGTATTGGTCACCTGATGAAAAGTCTCCATAGAACTGCTCAATTTTATCCGCAGATACCTCTTTCACTCTATCCATAATGGATAAGGATAATTCCTACCGTCCACCGCGACCTGACTATTTTTCTATAGCCTTTATCTGTAGTGCGTTTAGGTGCGTTTGGCATCCTATCACCTTTAGCTTTGTCTCTATCGCTTCATCAATGGAACCGGTAGTTGTCTACAGCTATGCCTTGTGAAGACCGTCACTCTGCTATGTTGATCCCATTCGTAGAATAGAGAGTCCGTTTAATCTCCAGAATTGTGTTTTGGCTTTCTCCTACACACCTGTTGTTTACCTTTATCGGGAATGACGATGCAAATTACCGAAGTGCAACAAAGCGATGCTCTGGCCTTACCCTTTTTTGTCACGCTGCTGTAAAGGAACTAAATGTTTGACCAAGCGGACATTGCCATTTTTTTTTCTAATGAATGTTAAAATTAACTTCTTCCAAGAACACTTGAGAAATAGGCAAAAAATGTTTCCTGCAATGACCGAGTAGTTCAGGGGCCCATGCACAATTTGAAAACAATCCATTCATTAGGAAAAAGGATGCTGAAGAAAAATCGTGTTCATTTATTTGTGAACGCATTATAGTATGGGCGGTGACGGATCTAGTTTGCATATTGACTTTGCGTTTGACAGAGGCGGATTTGGGATCCGGAAGAATGACTCTGGATTTTAGGTGGAGGGGACACACAAAAAATAGTGCAACAAGTAGTGGGTTTACAATTCCGTGCTCACTGAAGTTGTATTATATTTAAAAAGTCCACATCTTCAATTCGCTCTCTCTCTCTCTCTTTCTCTCTCTCTCTCTCTCTCTCTCTCTCTCTCTGTTTCTCTCTCTCTTTCTCTCTCTCTCTTTTTCTCTCTCTCTTTCTCTCTCTCTCTTTCTCTCTTTTTCTCTATCTCTCTTTCTCTCTCTCTCTCTCACTCACTCTCTCTCTCTCTCTCTCTCTCTCTCTCTCTCACTCTCTCTCCGCCCCGTCCTCACTTCCAAATTACTTTAACTGCCACCGGGGCAGCAATAACGGCGTCAACTGCTTAGCACGGGCGAAAGGTTTAAATAATCATTGACTGATTACCAGGTAAAACCTGAGAGTCATGACCCTAGTCATAAGGAAGGCCACATCTACAGCTGGACCATGATATCTTGATATTGTTCATTGTCAAACCCGGATCTACGCTCTCTTCGCCCCTTTTCAGAAACAGACACGTCGCATAATCAAATAATGTCCATGAATGAGAGGGATACAGAAAAGAACCTGACCATTCTACAGTACAACTACAAGATGGTAAAACTGAGAGACAGTGAAGATCTTATAGGGAGGTCAAAGGATACTTCGTAATCAGACTTTCATTTTTTGATAATGAGGTATACAGGCCTCACTTATTGCGGTTAATGAATTAATAGAAGAAAATGATGGTAAAATAGACGCTTTTACAATCTAAGACATGGTCATGGAATACAAAATTTGTGAGATTTATAGTCTTATAACCTCGAAAACACGACCTACAACCAACATGGATAAACTCTGACACCCAGAAGAGGATTTTGTGTCCTGTTGCCTGGTTCGCAATAAAAACTCCTTCTACCATATATATTCAAGAAGGTTAGTTTGTTTGTTTTATCGAAGTAAGTCTCTCTAATAATCACTCTGTCATCTCTCTCCGACTCTGATTATCTTGAGAAAAATGTGGGGTCTTCATCCTTGCTACTTCGACAAATTTAGAACAGATTATCAGTTTTAGTTGCAAAGGGAGCTCACAATGCAGCCGATAACCTGAAACACTTGCAGTCGGACCATAGGAATGGGAGAGCTACTATCAAAGTCAAGACAGAATGATAACACGACCAGAAGTATCATGTGCTGAGTATGACGTTAAAAATGCATTCCCTAATTAAGATCCGGCAGTATCTGACTGGTTCATTACTGTGGACGTATCAACAATAGCACAGATAGTTGATTTTAAGTAATAATTCTAGATGAGGCATTGCAAATGTGCATTGGACCAGAAAGTTCTAATGAAAATTTGGCACTCACATTTCTCATAACACAAATACTCCAACAAGTTATTCCCTCTCAAGTAACTGTACGCATGTAAAAGCAAAATGGATTGCTACCGGAAATTGTCGAGATAACTTCAGGAACTTCCTGTCATATTACTACATTGTGGTTCTTACTCTGCGAGTCAGCAATGTTGCTCCAAAGTCTAATCTATATATTGGTACTATTAACCACTTACAATGTCGCCTGACAATGATATCGCGGACATGGAGTTCATAGTTTCAGATATCGGCACGTGGTTTTGGCCACGCAGTCTCGATTGTATATATAACATAACATGATTCCCGTGGCTTGCGAGATTAGATCTAGATGAAGTTTACATACCTGTAAATAAAACTGTTCATAATTCATTACTTCATGAATGGTTCGCAAAATCACAACCCTCTGACGAATGGTCACTGCATTGAGACTCTCCCAATTAGATACTTCGATTTAACATGCAAAAAAAGGTTTTACTTCTAGGTACAGTGATCGGGATAAGAAAGCGGGACCGACTAAGAAAGCAACGAGCCAACAACCTTACAGAGTGGAACACTGGGACGTAAACCGAGGGCTCCGTGGTTACAGTCAATTGCCCACCGCCGCAAAAGACGGAGGCAGCTGGTGGACAAGTCAGCCATCCAAGGCTCTCTCGATCCATGAGAGCTAAGGAACTAATGATGATGATGGTAATGGTGATAAAAATCTGATGGAAGCCTTCAATAATGGATTCAGATCTTTACCGACCACCACTCCGTATTATTCTTACTGTTACCAGAATAGACAAAGTAGCCTGAGAGAAATGCAGCATGGGCGTGGCAGCCTGGCACATTGGCGTCACGTTGAAGAGACGAAGGGATGTAGTGATGAAGTGAGCTGTTGGCAGTAACTCTTCTCTACTCGGTTTGAGCTCGAGTCATGTCCGAAGGAAAAATGAATAAAGAACATTATTGATAAGTATACTATGCATTTCATTACGTTTCCCCTCTCTCATCCCTTTCACTCTCTCAGCTGTCGTTTCAACACGTGCAATCACGCCAATCAGCACAACTATTCCTGTCAGTTTCACCAGTCCATCATCTTCGCTATCTCCACTTCCACCATTCACACTGTCATACTGAAATCGTTAATAATCATCAGTGATATCACATCCTTCTACTTCATTTATGTATAAAAAAAAATATCATACAAGAAATACAGAAAAGCAAATACAGCACCACTGTATTAAGTATTTGCCACGACAGAGCTTCTCAAAGTGAACTTGAGTTTACCATGACAGCACATGTCTGTTCGTAAATCTTACTATGACAGAGCATGTCTATGCTTAATATTTTCTACGACGGAGCATATCGAAAGTCATTTTGCGGTTTACTTATTAAAGAGCACGTTTAAACGCAGGGTTCACCTGGACCGAACACATCTGAACGTATTGTCTACACGGCATAGGACGTCAAACACCAAAAGTTTACCATGACACAGCAAGTCTAAACGTAGACTTCACCACGATCACGTCGAAAGGCTAGAGTTTACCATGACAGAGCACTCCCAAAGGTAAGTTTACCATGACAGTGCTTGTCAATAGATAAAAGAGTTTGCCAGGACAGAGCATGTGGAAAGATAGAGATTTTACCATGATAAAGCGCTCCGAAAGGTAAAATTTTACTCTGACAGGGCACTTCAAAAGGAAAAGAGTTTACCAAGATATAACACATCAAAAGCAAGAGTACACGCGTCAAAAAATGTCTAAAAGTGAAGATTTCACCAAAACAGAGCACGTCAGACAATGATAGACTATCAGAAGGTAGAGTTGACAATGAAAGTGCACTACATTTAGAGTAAGTTTGCCGTCGTGTGCCAGCTTGACCCACTGTTCTCTCTTTTTTGCATTTATAAATCCTCCCGGATTGAGTTTAAGTTTAAGGGTTCACATACAACATAAGATACCTGTCACTTTGTCAGAGCATAATTTACAGTACAACAGATAGAATGCAAACTAAATACGTGAAATTATCAGCTATTGTGTCTGAGGAGTAAACACCAGGGTAGGAAGTTACCGTACAGGAGATGAAAGATTCTGATGGTGCGGCGCTATCTCAACCAATTTCAGTGGCACAGTTACACAAGGAATGAATATATTCTCCGAACAAGCTTTCATTGTAAGAATGAATGAATGAATGAATATGAATGAATGATGCGACAAGGGTGACGTCATCGATATTTAGAGTAACATACTGTACTTTATGAAATGGCAGCAAAAAGCAGACCTCCCAAACATTAATAGTATTGGTAAACAGACTATTTAAACGGCATTAAACCGCCTAGAAAATCATTCAATCACTGGACGGGACTGAGAATAAGACAAATACACTGTCGTTTCTCAATCCTGCTGCATATCAGTCAGTTTGTATGGTGTGTTCGACCTATCCATGATTCGACAAAAACGTAAAATGAATTTTACAAGATGTACGCACTGTAACTCCTAAAACTCCTGTACATAGTCTATTTTAAAAACATATCCAGCATACGCACAGCTATTCCAGAAGTTCAATGTGACGTGAAGGACCGCAGCTAACCACAGGACTCAGGACTGCAAACAGAAACTCGAGAGGATGGTGGACTTTCTGGATGTCGTGAATGGAGCAATTGGAGGCTAAACGAGGAAGGAGAAGAGGGTATAAAAGTAGGAGAGACGACCTGCCGGAAGAAAAGGAGATATGAAAATGGGACAGACGACTGCGGGCAAAAGAAAAAAAAAACAACAACAAAAACACCTATGATTCTTAAGGACGCTGTTCAAGTAATGTGTATTCATGCATGCGTCGATGTGCTTGGCTGAGGAAAGATACAAGAACGAACAAACCTTTACAAAAGCACCTACCGGTGCAACAATGCTGTATTCAATTTTGTGCCTCTGTCCAGTTCTTCCATCTATATCACAGCCGACGTCCCTGCACCTCGCCATCTACACAGTAACGTAACCTTTGATATCTAATGAACCTGGCCTCCTATCTCAGTAAATTTTATTATATCACCTGCCCGCAGTGGCGTAGACAGTAACGCCTGACAGATCATTTGCCCACCGCCACTTTTTCAATGAATCTTAGCTGCAATGTATTCCCTCGGTTTATCATCTGTATGAATGTTTTCATCAGCAATCATGGTGCCCCCTCATGTGTCCCTCAGAGACGTTTACCTAGGCTACGCCACTGCCTATCAAGCCTTACCTACATTGTGTCTTAATCATCCTCTCTTCCTGCCTCATTCTTCCAACCACATTTCAAAAACAACAACCAAAGGATAAAAAATCGCAAATCTCATGACAGGCGCTGCTCCCTTTGCTAACCGTTCTATTTGCCAACGTCACTCCTATCACTGATAATCCCTAGACCTAGAGTGGCAAGCGCACAAGCAGCCAGGGGCGGACACTGTCCCTCCCCCAGACAGTCTTTGGGCCCCCCTCCCATGCAAGCTAAAAAAAGACAACTCAGGACACAACGTTAATAAGCCTGGTTTCCTTCACGTTATCATTACTATTTAATAACCCCTCTCCTCCTCAACAATCTCTCCCCCCCCCCCCCCCCCCCNTCCCCCCCGTACTCTTTGCTCCAACACTGGCTCCCAAGATTAAGGGCCTAGTCAAAAACTCACCTTGGTCGTCTATAGTGCGTAAACTTTGGTTTGTGCACACCTTTTACAGAATTACTCAAAAACCTGCCATTAGATGTTTCTAAAATTTTGCATCAGCCCCTGTATGGGTCTGGACNATAAAATCTGAACTAATTCAGTATCGGAGCCCCCGAACTTCCAAGCTACTTTTATGACTCATTCTTATCACCTCTTACTGCCATGGGTTCCAATTGTGCTGCATGCCGCAGAGGAAGATAAAAGCGGATGTAGAGAAAGCACAATCGTCTACAGCAGAAATGCCTATTTCAGAGAGAAGAGACTTTCCATTTTTTAAAAAGGGGNGGGGGGGACGTGTCGAAAGCCGAAACGAAATGATGGACCAAAACAAAACAAAAGATAAAAATCAATGCTAAGCCTGCTAGGCTGGAAAGCAAAAGGTTACAACCCTCGACATTTTATACAATATATAGTCTTGATATCGATACATGAGAAGTAGAGGTGGGCCTTAGTAGGTATTTCCAAATAATATATAAGATGAGAACTCACGGCTTTAATACCGTAGACAGTAGATATCGATACTGTGACGTCATACTTTTAACTTGTGTCACGTAGGATTTCTTCGAGCCAATTGGCGAGGACCCATTCCCCTA
>JAWQUT010000468.1:463931-477489 GCA_033807755.1 Ellobium chinense
GTGTGTGTGTGTGTGTGTGTGTGTGTGTGTGTGTGTGTGTGTGTGTGTGTGTGTGTGTGTGTGTGTGTGTGTGTGTGTGTGTGTGTGTTTTGCGGGGTAGTAGGGGGGCAAAGGCGAAGTGAGGAGGGGAAGTGAAGTCGCATGGACGGATTAACCGGGATACGAGATACTATTATTATCGTATGATGTGGCAATGCGATGGAACAAGGAATGTAATCTAATGACAACTGAACAGTCGCTCAGAGTGAATACGGTGAAAAATAAAATGTTGCATTGTCTTTGGTACCGGTACACTCTTTGTTGGCCTAACGCTGGAGTGCAGCAGATACCCAACCCAGCTCTCCCCGCTCTTCGCCCTCATCCCCCCCCCCTCCGCGACCTATCCCTCTTATGGCGTCATCGTTGAGCACAGTTATTAATGCTTGCTCCTTGTGACAGCATCAAAAAGTCCACAGTTCGTGAGGAACAGAAATGATCCAGCCAACACCTTAGGAGCAAAGTTCAAAAGATGAAACGTGCTGAAACTGAATAGACCTAACGTTGCCTACATAGATCTAGTACTACATTCGTGTATTAGCTTGTGACAAAGAAAGCTGAGTCTAAGCATGCGTGTATCATAATGCTCATAAAGGACCTGGACTGTTTAATGACTAGTCTACAGTGTATATATAGGCGAAGAGGCTTAAATGATGTGCACATCTTCGACAAGACAGGCATGAAAAACAACATGAAAAACAAAGGAACATAAGTCTAAAAAACAAAACTAAAACATCTGTCATGGATAAGACAAAATACAGCTGGCTACAGCTTTACGATTAGACGCTCACTTTCATATTTCATGGTACATGGTAGAAAGACATGCTTACAGTCTTACCACAAAGGAGGATCTTCTTGCAAGCCGTGACCTGGTACACAGTTGTTTGTTTTTTTAATACAGCTTGGTCAACGTCTAGGCGGTCGTGTCAGACCTGGTTTTTCCGTTGTGAAAAATCTAAGCACAGTTTGCCTAGCGGTATGCAATGTAGCCTAATATGGGTTACGCCTGCGACGGCGGCTGATAAAAACGGTATAAACCGTCACGTGATATAACCGAGTAGCTGTCTGCGAAAAGAGTATATCGGTAATTTCCGTTACCAAAATTAAACACTTGCTTCCCACCGGAAATGTCCTCATTAGCAATAAACAAGGGAAGTAAGAAGAGTAGGAAGGAAGGCATTCCACATTAGGCCTAATCCACAGTCTGAATTGAGCAGGAGGCATCATTCTCTGCGTGAAGTCTAGATCTAGTTTAGATATATATAGACTTGATCTCAATAGACTAATAAGTTGAGGTGATCTTTTCATCTTCGGTTGGTATTAACAAAATGATGTTTGTTTGAATTACGGACACTGTGTGGGCGCAGTGTCAATGCAAATGTGAGCAGTGTGAGTGGAGTTTTTTTTATCCACAGTCCACCCTGTATCGTCGAGCTCAGCTGCAGTAATGGATAAACTGTCAATCATATCTGGGGCCCTGTTTTTCGCAGCAGACATTTTTGCAGTCGTGAGCTTGGCCATGCCTCACTGGATTGTGTCTGAAATTGGAGGTAAGCATCATTAACAGGTCATGAAGTGATTGTTAATCTGCAACCAGCGGGGTCCAAACTTGCTTAGATTTAACACTAACAGTTTAAGTTGAGGCCTTCTCTCATGACAACACCAATTCAATGACTAGTCTAAGACTAATCAGCTGTATCATTACCATAGCGGTGATGTCCCAGGAGAGAGCCGAAGTTGAAGCCTGGATTGGATATTTGGGAGGAATTCCATATGTGTGCCAAAAAGTTTCCGCTTGCAACACACCGAACCAACAACATACCTTAACCCTAATTGTAGTCTAGCCCCTGCACACAAATTTTAAGCTGATGTGTCCTCAGACTATATCTCCTGATCCTGCCACTGCTAGCCCTGCAGTTCCACCATGGATCTTGCTTCACTAGAATTTGTCAAAATGGAGTTTAGATCGCTTGATATGATGAATTTTCGATGGCTAGCTCTGTTGAGACTCAGATTTGCGATAATGGCAGGCTTTATTGAGACATGATTTTCAGTAAAGTCAAAGTTGAGTCTCACTAAAATCAGGCTTTATGGAGAATCACAGTTGTGAACTTAATCCAGACCATGTAATTTATAATCAGTGACAGCCTCTGTTTGATATTACAACTCATGAGATTCCATTACCCTTACCTACTCAAGCCTACTGTGTTAAGCCTATGTCCTTTTGGTGGATGTATGAATATCCTTCATAGGAAAGGATATGTGTGGGTGCATGGGAAATTCCTTCACATCTTTCCATTAAAATGGAGTTATTGATAAAATATTAATCCCCATTTATTTCTGAACATTTTGCACTTTATTTGAGTTGAATATCTTTATTAGTTTCAGAGTTATGGACAAATGTGTAAGCTTACTGTTATTGCCATTTATGGATTTTGAGAAAATTAAGATTACAGTCTTTTTAACCATGTCTTTGAGTAAAGTGTGCTTCATTAAAACACCCAAAAACAACATTTAAACCTCATTTTCATTAAATAAAAGATAAATGAATGAACTGTCTGATTCCGCAGATATCTCAATTTGACAGAGGAAGTCAAAATTACCCATTGTGAGATCAGCTACACATATTGATATGTGTACAGTAAAGTCAGATTACCACACATAGCCTAATGTTTTCACAACTTGGGACACGTGTGTGTTTGATTGATCTATGTGTTGTTGTATTTGTGTCGCGAAGCTATGAGCATAAGCCTGTGCATGCAGGGTTATTTACTAAACAGTGAACAGAGTACATTCACTTTGGCAGTGAGAAACAACCGCTATCAGACCATGGACCTACAGACCTACAGCATCCATCTCCTACTAAGTGAGAAAAACTGAACCTACTTTAATTTGAAGTTTTTCTTGAAGTCCCATTTTATTATCATGATATTTCTTTAGACCCAGAATACCCTCTGACATCACTTAACATTTTATAAGCCCTGGCTTGTGAGAGAGAGAGCATTAGAATTAGAGAAACAGAGAGACAGGAAGAAAGAGATTTTGATGAAAAAGGAAAGGAACATGACAACAATTACAGTGGCTATTATGCAGGAAGTTTTTTTGGGGCTCAAACAAGTGGTAGAATAAAATATTTGAGGACTAATCCCAGGGACCACTTTCGCTGGGTCAGGTCATCATGCACCATGATGGAAGCAGCATATTTTTGTTCTTTGTTAGCCACCTAGGTATATATACAGTGGGAAGCACTCTAGACAAATGTGGCACAGGTAGGGAATGTCTGTGTTTTACATTAAATTCTTCTTCCAGGTCCCAGGCACAATCACAGCCTTTGATTGGTCATTGGGGTTAGGTCTGTCTTTCAACTAAATGAGTTTCCTTGTGGCTGTTCATAAAGTCACGGCTTTACTGGGAGTCACAGTGGCAATAAAGTGGGACTTTATTGAGACTGGGACCATCAATAAACACTTCACAATTTCAGATACTGAGGACAGGATTTCACTCTCAGAAATCAATGCATGCATTGAGTTTGTGACCTCCTCATCTTGTGCATACATTCTTTGAAGTCTTTGCTTGAAATTTCTCTGACAGAAGTTTGCATAGTTGTTTTTTTTATGTCCAAAGGAGGCACAAAAGTTAAATTCACATTAAATGATGACCCACACTGTATGACTCATGAGGAAAATTATTAATCCATGAAGACTGCTGATTCATTGGTCCTTTTTTTTAAATTATACAAAATTGAAAGCAGTACTTTCATGTCTGATGTACAGTCCTGTGTTTTTCTGTTAGATTAATTATGATGTACAGGAGAACACAGTTAACAGGAAAATGAAGGGAAGGGCCAAATCTTGGCAAGTTAAGTGAGTTTTGTGTTATAAATCCATTTACAAGCATAATAAAAGAAGAGAGATAGTCTTGAGGGTAGTTGTAGGAGTCCAGTTCAGTATGATGTACATTCAAGCAATTTAGATTTTGAGCATGTTTTTTCATTAACTTGTTGCATTATAAAGATAGGGGACAGTGACTCTTGTTTTCCCCTTGTCATCCTGTTTGTAACAACTGAAAAGGTGAATCGTCAAAGAAAATTAGGAGAGTGATTAGTGCAGTGCTGAAACATGGAATGGTTCCTGAAAAATATGTGTGAATTGGCACCTGCTGGGTGCTCATGGCCAGTTACAACTTGGTATATCATATATAAAGATAATGGCGCTTAGGCTGATTATAGTACTGTATGTTGTCAAGGATCGCTGCACGTTGTCATCACCTTTGATTGATGCAATATTTAATATATATAATATAATCTCCACATGCCAGATCACCATTAGATAAGGGGAGGGAAATTTACATGGCAACAGCTCAGTATCTTTCTTCACTTTTTTCCTGCCTCACCATTATAGCAGTTCTCAAGTTATGAAAGGTTAAGCTGGACTCATTATCGCATTACTGGAAGTAGTTTTATTGTGAGTAAAAGCGTCTTTGGATGGGTATATTCTATTCATTTGAGTTATCCGAGATTTTGGGTAGAGAGTTACCATGTTACAGTTTAGTGAACCCTATTAAAGTGTGTTTGATGTCTAAATAATTTTTACTTTAAATTTGTTTTATGCAGGTGACACAAACATTGGATTGCTGAAGACCTGTCTAACCATCTATGGTCGCCCATCTATATGCTTCATGCCAAGCCCCATCCGTGGAGAGTGGTTATTGACATTCATCTGCATTGTCTTAGGCATCATATGCATCAGTGTAACTATTGTGCTCCTGGCCCTGTCCTACTGGGAATATCGGGTCATGAAATTTGCCAGGTGGTTAGGATTTGTAGCAAGTAAGTGATTACGGTGATTGTTGAAGTAAAATAATGTTAATATTATAACAATAACCTTATAAGATGGTGCTAATAATCATAATTGTATAAGTTTTAAGTCATGTAGCCAGGCATTGCCTATTATTACTTCATTTTATCATTACCCCAGCAGATGAGATCACTTAATAAATTCACTGAGGTGCACATACACAGTGACACTGCCATTTGATAATGTGCATTCAGTTCAGACACCAACCCTCATTGAATAAAGTGGGGTCCCCATTTCTCAGAAGGAGAAACTGAGAAAATTAAGAATGAAATTTTTTTCTCAAGCATGCATAACACATGACCAGTGTTTCTCCATTTGCACAATCATGTGAATTCCCCTGTAAATTTCACAATTCCCCTTAAAAATATATTGAAGGTGTGCTGATCTCCTCTACTTTCCTGCACTTTAAAGTTTGCATTACTTGAGAAAACTCTAAGAGTCTCTTTAAAAATGTACATATCCCACCTTAACTAATGACAAGGGGGAATTGTCTCCCTCATTTCATGTGACCTGGAGGACATTGTCTAATGCTGTAAATTTGTTGATATGCTTCTTTGTTAAGTGGGGTTACGCAAATTGCCAGGCATAAGTGGAGCAGATGGTTCTTGATGATATTTGTTCACGTTTTGTGGCCAGAGTTTATAATTTGGCTTCCACTACTACTGCTGACTTAAGCCCAGAACCTTGTGACAAAACTACTCAGGTGCAGCCAAAACATTTTTTTAAGAAAACTGACGTTTTATTTTATGTTTTAACTGGAGCTTTGCATTTGAGTTATCACCAAGTTATTTTGTCTTGCAAGAGTTTTGTTTCATTATGACACTAAGTGAAAGGATCTAGGAATACAAATATAGCTTGATTTTCAGGAGATTTGCACTTAAAGTAAGACACGCACATCAAAAATAGTTTTCTGTTTTTCAATACTTTTTCTCTCTGAAAATTATCTCTGGTGCCCACCGAGTCAATACTGCGAAAAAAGAGCATTGTTCTGTTACAGTGCACGTATGTAATATGATGCAATATGGAGAGCTAGAGTTAACGCGTTTGGCCCTTGCGTCCAGAATTATTCCCCTTCCCCGATCAGCAGAAGCCTGTGGCAAAAACGCTGACGTCACTTACGTTCCAGCAGGTACAGACACCTCTACCTGACAATGTATTATTCAGCTTTTGATTAAGTTTCTGGTATTCCAAATTCAAACGTAAAGTTTGATAGTGTAAGCTAGAAAAAGTATTCTGCATTTTTATTGCCTCAGCATGATTTTATTTGGCATATCTACTGTTCACAGAGGAATTAAAACATTCATACCAACATGCTATCACCCGTCGGCAGAGCACTGGCTAGTCAGCCTGGCCATGTGGCGAGAACGTATTTGACGTAAGCTTATGGCCGCCACGCGCGCAGTGGTTGTAACAATTCGGACTTTGGATAATGTAACCCTGTGGGTTGTCTGGGGCCAGCAGAGACGTTATATCATTATGACAGACACTTGAAAGACTGTTTTATTGGAATAATAGGGCATCGTATAATTTAATATGGTTTGTAGGACGGTGCAGTCTTCCTTTAAGTCATGTTTTCAGAGGACCACAGAGATTCTTTGGTTTAATATTGTGATGTACGTTAACACTAACACTAACAGCCCATAAGAAGTGTAAAATTCAATTGTTGCTTGTGTTGCAACCAGGATCATCACTGTATCCAATCATCAATTTATGCTGATGTTTAAAATTATTCATTAGTGCATGAAAATCAAACATTACATGAGATGAAATTAATTTCTTATTCATATCATACTAAAATAAGTACAAAAGATAATAACATCTGGCAACTTCACATACTGAAAGGCATATGCTCTTGACAATCTTCAGATTTTGACACTTATGATTACTTTTGTACTTCCTCTCCACTCCACAGTGATTCTGTTCTGCCTGGCTGCCGTAATCTTCCCCATTGGCTTTGATATGGACCAAATAGGAGGTGAGGCATATCAGCTTCCAAACAACTACAGAGTGGGCATATCCTACATATTCTTTGTTCTTGCCCTGTGGATCACGGTTGTATCTCAGCTTTTTGCTAGCAAAGTTTGTTTGCCACATTTCTGATGAGACCAGGACCTCTTTGCCAAGATGCTGGGACCCTGAAGTTGAGTGTGTGGCTGCAAAATAAGCGCAGTATTATTAGTATTATTGGAGCATATTGTCACCGCGCCTGGGAAGTGGCCCTAGAAATCAGGCTTAGGCCATTTTTAAATTTAGGTACCCTGTTGTTTATGAGATTAAGGCCTATTTTGATTTGTTAAAAAAAATTAGAATACTCCAATATTGACCCACCAAGATTGCAGTTGGGAAGATACAAGCCGACTCCTTTTTGCTCTGCCCTAGAAATGTTTCCCCTGTGTCCTTTCAGAAGTGTGAAGCATTTTTGGAACACAATGAGGATATATTGCATTTCGCTGATATGATGCCCCGTGATCAAATCTTATGATGTAAATGGCCTTATTTTTCAAAGCTGGTGTAGTCAGAGCCCCATAATCGACATTCACATCCAGCGGGGTAATAGCCTGGATATTTGATGCAGTGGTGCATCTAGACGAAATGAGTCTCATGTTGATGATGGTATGAGCCACGTAGAGCTGTTGCTTACACCAAGTCATTGCCTCAATGGGTTACCTAATGATGGAGCTCTTTGGTACTAGGTGATCTTGTTGTCATTTGCTTCTCTGGGGTGGGCATGGCATGGCAAGTGAAGTCACCCTTTGCATCACATGAAGAAATGAAAATGGCTCACCACAGAATCTCTTGAACCATTTGCTGACATCACAAGCAGCTGACTCCTTATTCTGATTCTTTGTACAAACATGTACTTTGGACAGTGGACAGTATTGTTTGAATGTTTTAGGATGCCTGCTTATAATTTAGTGTTACTAGAGGTAACATTCACTGACAGATGACCTGACTCCAATAGGAATGAACTTTTAAGTAAGAAGACTTGTTGGAACAACCAAGAAGACATCACAGTTGTTCAGTTTATAAATATCTGATGTGATGAATAGCTTATGAAAGTTAGTTGGGAGCTATCAAAAGCTGATTGTGAAACTTACAATTGAGATCACAGTTTACACAGAACAATGGACATTTCTCTGGATATTCCTTTGACATTAGATTTAGCATTTATGCTGATATTGTGTCTCCTAACCTTGCCAGACGTTGATTCATAGTAAACAGGCAAAGGTGGAAACTAACATGTTTGTGATGCCTTAAGCGTTACTGTAGTGCAGAGTTGTATGTGCTGAATCATTAGTATATGCCTGCAGTTGTTGGGTCTAGACCCCATCCTTGTGGGCACTTCTCAGATTCACTAAGGACCTTAAATTTTTTTTTTGAATTTTATTCTCTGATTGGCTCATGAACAGATGTTAGGTCATTTCTGGTCTTAATCAAAGTGAGACTGATACTGTTTTCAGCAGTGATGCACAGTATTCATTTGCTGACTGTGGATACTCTCATAAGATTACAGGCAGGAAGGCAGGAAAGACATACTTGCAAGACACAGAGGACCTGAAACCTGGGGTACTAAAGAGAAAAAAAACATACTCATTCTAATGTTCTGATCCCGAGTCTACATTTCCCATCAAATCTGAGGCCAATAGGATGGCTGAGAGGCAGAGTACTTATCTTTGGATGCTATTGTAGATTTCTCTTTGGATATTTTTTCATTGTTTCCAAGGCACTTCCTGACAAGCATTCAAGCCTCATATCTGATTGAGTTAAATCTGTGTTCAAAGGAGACTTAAAAACCTATTTTAATCAAGTCTCATATTTGAGTGACAAATTCAAACACTCATCAACTTAAAATCAAGGACTGGTCTTTCAGAATACAAGTTCATTTGGACCCTAACATATTTCCATGCAAAATCAAAATTTAAGAAGTGAAATATCAATCCTTCCATGTGTGCCAAACTGGTGAAGCCATCTCTGCCATTTGAAAGAAGACCATTTAAGCATATCTGGGGAGCCACAGTCATGAAGGGCACATGGGTGGTGTTTATTCATACTACACCCAACTGATGCTTTACTGTTGATAAAACATGAGTGGCCACCAGATATGATTCTTCTGTTAGCCATTTCACCACCAAGCTACTACTTACTTTGCAACAAGTACAAGACATCCAGCAATAGCCAGGGAAGTAACTGTTTCAAAAAAATGACATTAATTTTGAAAATTCATGAACAAAACAAAACAAAAAAAAAAAGAAAGAAGAAGAAACTGCAACAAACTTAGTGACCAGTGTTTTGAGTGAAATTGTATCAAATGTAATAATGAAATCAAACTTTTTTTTTCTAAATGCACTTTTCAAAATTAACAAGAATTATTTCCCTTGCCTCATTATCCAAGGCCAGATCAGGAATAAAGGTATGAAGATGCCAATGTTTTTTTCACTGTTGGCTATATTAGGTTTTACACCTCTCATTAACTTATCCAGGGATCCCATGCCAGAATACTTTCCAAACATGTTGTTTAGCTCTTCCTCCATATTTTGACACAAAGAAAAATGCCCCTCAACCTGTTAGCTTTTGAGAACTTAGGCAGTGAAGCAGATCACCTAATATTTTGGACCTTTTTACTCAGTAAACAGGGTAACCTTACCCACCTAGCAACAATCACAAATTTTATACTTGAGTGGCTAAACCTCACCTATTCTGAGCCTACACATGTATTTTCACCTATCTAAGCCTTTGAAATTAAAATCCAACCTCTTTCCCCCCTCCCCATGTCCAGTTTTCTGATTTTGAAGGGACTATTTAAAATTGCATATTTTTATGCCAGGTGCTGTTGACATCTTCATACCCAAATGCACTCGAACATGCTTATTACAAAACTCACAGGATGGCCCGGATTCTTTCATATCTAGCATATTTCATAATATTAGTAATCTAAGCCAGCTGTTACAGTAGGACTTAAAAAGTATTTCAGAATATTGCTTGTTTGGTGTAAAGTGATTATGTAATAACTTGTTTGACAGTGTATACTGTAATTGGTGACACACAGAATCTGTTCTAGTGAAATGGGTAAATGGCAGATCACACTGTGAGAGCTATGTACTGTAGAGTTACATTAACTGATCTCACTTTTTCTTTTTTCCTTAATGTAAATATTGTACAGAATCACCAGAAGATTTCAGATCAGTTATAACTGGTATGTTTTCATTGTCTGCTTATATGTTGGTCATTGAACAATGTACTGTCACTGTTGTGGTGCTACAGCCCATGAAAAACTGCATGGATAAGATCTGTTTGTGGTTTATGCCTGAGACAGTATTTTATTATTTTTGTGCTTTGGTAGAAGTGTACTGCAGTCACTGTGAAATTAGAGAAGTATATCGTCAGTCTTCGCATAGGACCGGCTGGCTGACTA
This sequence comes from Ellobium chinense, assembly GCA_033807755.1. Classification (NCBI taxonomy): domain Eukaryota; kingdom Metazoa; phylum Mollusca; class Gastropoda; order Ellobiida; family Ellobiidae; genus Ellobium; species Ellobium chinense. The sequence continues at coordinate 474,237 of JAWQUT010000468.1, forward strand.
TATGTCATAAATACACTTGGCCCAATCTTTGTGAAGACTAACGATATGAGTTTTTGGGCAAAAAGAAGTGTATTGCATTCATTATGACATTGGAGGGTACAATGGTATTTCATCCAAAAAGACATGTAATGTTTTCATTATAATAACAGTGAAAACCACACTGTATTCATGCAAAACATAATTAAGATACTGAGCAATGACAATGAGGTTTTCAGGCGCCTTGGTATGATGTAATGGACACAGATTCACAATACTTCAGACTAACAGATCTGATCCATCATTGTGTATTCTCCACTATCTTTGAATGCATGGAATTTATACAAGCATGTTCCCATTCAGTAATATCTTGGTTATAAACAACCTGTACATAAATTATAAATATACGAGTCATTCACAAAGTCATGCCCCTCTAAATGCAGTATGCCCAAGATGCAATCCTAAAGTCCCTGGACTGTGCCTATAAAAGCTCATAGGGGTACTGGAAAAAAATTAATTTAGACTGGACATTCCTCCATCACCTTCAGAGTGGTCCAGTTGGAAGTCAGCACAATGATTGCAGCACCACTGCCAAATCTCAAACTACCCCTAGAATTCTGTATGTGTCAGCATTAGCAAACACCATCCTCAGTTCCACCTACATCTCTTCTGAATCTTCTGTAATCTCAGATCCCCTTCCCTTTTGCTGACTTTTCATCTGTAAGAAATGGAAAAAGTCACATGGAGTGAAGTCTAGCAAATACCAGGGAAACATGGTGCAGCACTCAGTCATCTTGTGCCTCTTTGCAGATCACCTCTGTCTTATTACTTGGCACAACTGCCTAATGACCCCAAGGTGAAAGTCAGCACTGACTGCTGACCTGCAGAAAGATCCATGCAACTTCATCCTCTATCCAAGAGTGAAAAATTCAGCTGAAGAGAAGGAGATTTATGTTAACATGATATATATAGGTGAATTGACATGCTGACACATACCGACTTCCAGGTTCTAAGCTTGAGAGCATCACTTGAATCAATGTACTGACTTCCAAATGAACGATTTTTTGGGTGATGCAAGAGTTAATCTACAAACTCTTATAGGCACAGATGGGCAACTTCTGGATCAGACCTCGTGTTATTATTGGTTCAGTAATTAGCTTGATAAAACAATCAGACTAAGCTTTCTATTAAGGCTTGCATTTGATTTAGCAGTTCATTTCTTTTCATAATTCATTTCACTATTCTTGATATTACTGAAATGCTGTAATGATATTGTTTTTTTTTTTTTGCTAAATACATGAGTGTTATATTGTGTTAAGGAAAGAAGTGCAGGGATGATGGGGTTGGTGGATTGTGTTACTGTAAAGTATTTTTTATTTGTCTACATAATAAATAATTTAAATGTCAGATAGGAAACTTTGAACTTGAATAATTTGTTTGTGTACTTGGTACATGTATCTCAAGTAAGTGCCTGTTTGTGGTGTACATTCAGTTGATCATACTTGTGACTGACATGAAGGAGATCAGAGCTTTTCAACTCAGAGGGCAGCAAACTTTTCTTCTCCACAGTTTTGGACATGATTATGTTCAGAATTGGCCTATGGTGGACTCTCATATATAAATGAGGCAGCAGTCTTAAATCTGTGGTATATGAATATGAAGAGGACGCTGGAAGGGGGAGGGGATGACAGAGAAGGAGGAGAATGGAAGAAGAGAAAAATTTGGTAGGAATATAATAAGGGTTAAAATATAGATTTAAATGATTAGTGAAGAGATCTTTGTGAGACTGGTGAGAGTGGATGGTGCGAGGTTGAGATCAGATCAATCAACTGAGTTGATATATAGCTGGAGGCCTGATCAAGGCGCGCACTCAGTTAAAACATGTATTGTATTTGTTAGATATAAAGACATAACCATTGGCAGACCCGATCATAATCCTCATAATATTTATGATCAGATATTCACTAACTGTCAGAGTGAGTCTTTCTATTTCAGTAAAATGTAATTAGGCTAAGGGGATGGGACTGTTTGGTTTCTGAGGTCATCTGGAAGGCTGGTGAATTCATGAAGTGACTTTGTTTATAACTGTTCTCATAACACGTATTTCTGCATTCACCTTTCCGAGTCCGCCAACCAGGACAAAATAATCCTGTTTATGTTATAGCTTTTTTTTTTTTTAATTTTATTAATTTTGTCCCACTCCTTTCTGATTGGCGCCGGCGTTGGTTAGTTGTTTGTTACTTTCATTCAGGGAGTTTACATTCTGTTCTTATTCTAGGATGTTACATTGTTACTCCCTCCCACCGCCTACACAAGTGGGGGGTCACCTATATCCCAAACGAAAATAAATCCCCCATTAGTGTTAGAAAGGTTCCTACATCTATAACCCTGGCCCAGCTGGGTCCCAGGGGTGGAGTGTTGTTATAGCTTAAGTGTGAGACTCAAAAGCTGAATGACTGAGTAATTTTTAGCAGTTGTTGGTAACAATCATTGTGGCCGAAAAAGAGATCTGAGAAGTAAATATAACACCGAGGACACATGCAGATTTTAGTCACATCAGGTGGCCTGGCTTCATATATATGCAGTTGTTTTGTTTTTTTAAACCCATGCGGCAGTGACTGGGTCTTATATGACCCAGGGGCATCTTCAAATAGGTGTAATTCTGTTAAAAATCACATCTCGGATCTGAAATTTTGTGACTTTTTCTAACAATCAGTTTGCTCGTGATCTGCAAAAAAATCAATCATTTCCACCCACAAGTTAATGAGTGACCACCATTTTCTCACCACAACCTGCCTTATTGGTGGTGAGGTCATATAAGATCCAATCACCATGCCGATGGTGATCGGGTCGTATAAGACCCGATCACTTTTAAGATCTTTCAGAAAGGTCAGCTAGATTATCAGACACCAGCGTGGTCTGAGAGGTTCGTGATTTATGTGGGTATGTGAAATACTAAGTTAATACATGTATATAGCATTTACCCACAAGCTTTTAATTGGCTCTTCACCCTTATGTGATGAATAAATCCACCTCTGGTCAGTGCCCTGGATTTATTGTATTATATCAAGGTTAGTGAGCATCAGTAACTTTTCAATGAGGAGCAATTGTGCTTTCATTATTGATCACACATCAAAATTCATTTACATGTTATTTGTTAGATCGCTTTAGTGATTTTGTTAGTTTGTTTTGATATTATATGAATTTAAAGCTCCATGAGCTCGCTCTCTCTCTCTCTCTCTCTCTCTCTCTCTCTCTCTCTCTCTCTCTCTCTCTC
>JAWQUT010000468.1:485267-508206 GCA_033807755.1 Ellobium chinense
CAAAAAAAAAAAACAAAAAAAAAAAAACCAACGTTCGCAACGTTCTTGCTTTCCCTCCTGTAAAATAACGGCAAAAATTTATCTTTACAATCATGTTTTCCGAAACACCTGAATTAAATCTATACATGTATCACACAATAATGCACTCACTCACTCCTCCGGGTAAGCATTGTTACGGTATACCATATATTATCACATTCTTTACATGTCTTCCGAAACACATATGAATTAGACCTCATGTATCACACAATAATGCACTCACTCACTCCACCGGGTAAGCATCGATACGGTAGCACACAAACGTATCGTTTTGCTTAGGTGGCTTAGACGGAGATAGGGGAGAAGGGTATAATTATGAACTCCTATTCGTTTTTTACCAGCAGAACGCAGACAAGATACAGGCTCACTACCTTTAGTGGTCATAACCGTATCACGAAAGCGATCGAAGAGTTATCAAGTCACTACATGTATAGACTGATGAATCAATAATCATGCATAGGGTATGTGAGCAAACATGACTTAAACTACATGATAAACACACTTGTTATATAGTCTAGCTATAAACATGTTGTTGTTGTCGGTAAGCCTGTGCCGTTGTTAATGATATAAATTAATAATAATGGCTGAAGTGTAGTAGTAATAATAATAATAATAATATAGTCTATAGATCTACCTCTGTGAAGCCTTCCGTACAAAGTTCTGGATAAATGATATAGATTGCTGTATATATAATTATGCAGTTTGATTGCACAATTATGGTGGTAGAAGGAACGGAACGAAAAATGGAAAGGGTGAATAAGAGAAGGAAAGAAAGGGGTGATACAGTAACAGAATAATGGTCGTAGAGACATGGTATTCTATACATACTTGAATGTTAGCGATGCTTTCCTTCGCAAACCTCAGAACTAGATACCAGAGGACGGTTTTTCTCCAGGAATGTCCTCCCAACTGCTAGAATAACTAGCGAAACCAACCAGTTTTATACTTGGTGACAATTACAGTTACAGGGAAAACGAATTACAGCGATGCTAAATTTAGCAGCGGCTTGACAACAGTTGGTGCAACCACGTCTACTATTTTTAGAAGCTTAGGCATTTTCCACCTAGGGGAAACCACTCGGAAAATCCCTAGCTTTTGATTCAGGTTACAGACCTGTAATAGGATTGGACCCTTTTTTCCTCTATGGGCTATATTAACATTTTGAGCTGCCCTCTGAACCCAAAGTTTTAGCTTTCACCCAGACCCATACCAGATTGAAGCCCATTATGTGGCCCAAATTTTAAGACTTACCCAACCCTAGCAAGCCCATTGAAATTTTGAGCTTGGTTGCTATTTGTAAACAGACCCTACATTTTTCACTGGTCAATGCCAAACCCCTCCTCTTCCGCCTGAGCACACCCTTGAGCTGGCAGTTCCAGCCCAGGGCTAAATAGTGCCTGGTAAAATAAAGCAAAATGGACACAGATTCCCATGATATCAAAATTTCCCTCCTGGAGCCCTTATTACTGGAAGCAGGGCATGCCAAAAGAGGGAAAAGGGGAGATGAAATATACCCCCTAAGTTGTAGGACCACAAAGTGAAAGTACAATTACAGGTCTGTAACCTTCATGAGGTTACAGACCTGTAATGTAATGGGATTGGAACCTTTTTTCATCTATGGGGTATATATTAACATTTTGACCTGCCCTCTGGACCCAAAGTTTTAGCTTTCACCCAGACCCATCAGATTGAAGCTCATTATGTGGCCCAAATTTTAAGACTGACCCAATCCCAGCAAGCCCATTAAAATTTTGAGCCTGGTTGCTATTTGTAAACAGAGCCTACCCTTTTCACTGGTCAATGCCAAACCCCTCCGCTTTCGCCTTAACACATCCTTGACCTAGCTAAATAGTGCCTGGCAAAATAAAGTAAAATGCACACAGTTTCCCATGATATCAACCGCCCCCCCCTCCTCCCCGGACCCCTTATCACTGGAAGCAGGGCATGCCAAAAGAGAGAACAGGGGAGATGAAATATAACCCCTAAGTAGTACGACCAATAGTAAAAAGCCTGTAATCATGATTCATGAAGGTCTTTGGAACCTTTTGTTCTTTCTTGTTTTGGCCCTATTAACATTTCGTGTTATTCTACAAATACCACTGTGATTTCGGGAAATTTCTTCCATGGAAGTTAAGTTAAAGTCAAGTGCTTCTATTGCCCCATCTTTTAACGGGAAGAAAAAAAGGGGGAAGGAGGGGAGGGGGGTGTCAAAGCCCAAACTTTTTCACAAATTATTTTAATCTCTTTTGAAAAAGGTCACTTCGAATTCTGATTTTGGTCCCCAATTTTTTATTAGGCGTGCTATTACGTAGGCCTACACACTATTTTTTTGTTATCTAGAAGGCTCAAATTGTACCTGAAACTTTAAAACTGAATGCTTTATTTAGGCCACATGTCATTTTACATACACTGAAACCTCGTTATACCGCCAAGTAAGGGGCAAACAGAAAAATGGCGGTATAACGAGAATGGCGGTACAACGAAAATACCATGTAGAACAAGGGAAATGAGTAATTTACCAACATTGGACTGGCTAACATGTCTAAAATAATGCAGTTATCTCCCTTATCTTTCCACTAGACATAATCCTTCGTTGTCATTATGAAGTTTACATTGCTTTCATTTGTATTTGTTGTTGTTGTTGTTGTTGTTGTTGTTTGTTTAAAAACTTGAGTTGATTTTAAAACAATAGAGTTAAAATTAGAAACAAGCATGAACTAAGGATTGGAAGCGTATGTGTCAAGTTGGAGAATGATAAGAGAAGTTGACTACTACACATTACACATCCGGGTCGGAGAATCACACGAGTGCTAGGTCTACGTCATAGATCAATGTGTACTGTTTGCATCGTACCCCGCGACCGGTGCGAACGAGTTGAAGCATCACCTCGCGCGCTTACGTTCGTTCGCAACAAACTCTCTAGGCTTAGGCCTATTTAGCGAGAGGAGATTGAACTGTGACCCGCCTTTCCCACCGCATGCCCCATCAGTAGGCCTATCAGGACTTCGCTTCCAAAAAGCGAAGAGTGTGTAGTAGGATTGGTGTTTGAGTAACAAGCACAGACTGTGGCGCCAAGTGATGTTCCGTCTGTTAGCTGGATTTAGGTAGAGGTGGGGAGTGGGGGTTGACTTTACGTTGGCGGTATAACGAGCAATATTTACTATACTCAAGTTATGAATGTAACAGTTAAACTGTTGGCGGATGGCGGATGGCGGTATGACGAGATTTTTAGTGACTTTGTATAGGTGTCAGATCCGTTCCACGGCGAAAAGCTGGCGGTATGCGGGAATGGCGGTATAACGGGTGGCGGTATAGCGAGGTTTCACTGTATTTCTATACCCTGACACTGGCTGGCAGGACCCCCCCAAAAAGGGGGATTTTATATATTAGAAGATTAATTGGCTTGTACAATATGAGTGATTTGCCCCTCTAATAGGTGCCAAAAACCTGAAGGCGAATGTAACTGGAGAGGGACAATTTATAATCGTGTAGATTTTGTTTGGGGAAGGGATGACGGAAGGGAAAGAAGAGGAGGGGAGCGGAGTTTGCTATAAATATAACAAAGGATGCATGGACGGCAAAACTGCCTCCACTAACCTTTATCTTTATCTAATGTTAACCTCTCCCCCCCCCAATGATTCCTTTTTTTTTTTTTCAGTTTTGAACTTCCAAATCCACATAATGCTGTTCAGATCTGCCTCAGTTCTCAAGTAATAATTTAAAACTACCAACAACCTTTATGATACTTATAAAGTAATCATGTTTGAATTCCTTATACTCGACCACTTCAATTCTCCCTTGGTTCGCGTGCTGGACGGCGGTGGCAAGTGTCACGACGGTTTCGTTTGGCGGAATTATTTTTTGAACGGCGGAAACGCAAAGCCGATCTGGCAGAAATTCTACCATCTGGCAGAAGATTCTCACCTATGATTTTTAAAACAAGAAAGGTGAAAACTATGTGCCCTCTGCTTTCTCCTATATATAATAAAATGTTTAAAGACTTTCTCTTACTGGTTGTGAAATCAAAGTCCAAAGGAGGTAATCTGACAGCCCAGAGAAAGCCTTTGAAGCACTTCGGTAGAGTTTCTTTTACCTTAACCTCTGTAGAGTAATCTAACGGCTTATACAGATGGTTCAGAACAATGAAACTTCGTAAACAGAGGCAGAAAGGGTACTTTGAGATACTATAAAAATTTGATCTTTCCAGCCCAATTAGAAGTGGCTGACTATACGGAATTAAAAGGTGACTCTTGTACAAGTCTGGCTACACCCCACCCCTCACAATTATGGCACCACCTCTTCCATGTTGCAAGATTATAAATACACAATACCACTGTTTGAGACCCATACATATCAGTAAGCCTGAAATACAATAGAAGTACTACACTTTCTTGCTCCTTCACACCGTAGTATTTGTACAGTAAAATACTGCTATAAAATCCAAGCAAAACATTGGGATCTATATTTATAACAGTAATGCTATATTAACCTGTTGCAACAGAGAAAACAAGTCAGGGCAAATGAATATGTGCTTTCTTTCTATCTCGTTGTTTCAAGAGTGTTCTTTACAGCCGGCCACAAGACTGTAATATCTTCAGCCAGCAACACTTCAGATTTAACTTGCTGTTTTATGGAAAAAGATCATATATGCCAAGTTACGCCAAACTTCACTTTTTGGCACCTTAAATTATCTATCTTTCCATTTGGGCGATTCTCTCATGCAGTAATTTATGGTTTTCAAGGCACTCTTTGATTAACTGATAAAGTTTATGGTGTCTCAAGTAAAACTATGATTTTGGCAAACATGGTCATTTCCATAGTACAGCTGTAACAAGGAATACAAACATATTACATCATCATCAGTTTTTCATTTATCAACATCATCATGTTGAAGATGCTGTGGGGCATGGGACAAAAGCACTATCTTCTCATCAGTAGCCATTCCTAAACTCACACAACCAACACATCACCATATAAAATAAAGAATAAGGTTACACTTTCAACTTTTATCACAGTAAATCATTTCAATTTTTATTCTAAACTCTTGTATATGATTCACTTCAAGTACTAACATGACAATTTACATTCAGTCCCAATCAGCTTATGAGTTACCCTATCACTGCTCATCATTTGGACACAGTTTCACCTACATGCGCCTCAGCTGGTATATTCCTGGATGGGTTATTCCATAGAATCTGTTCCATCAGTTATCCAGAAAAAAAAAAAAAAAAAATCCCACAATTATACAGTCAAATCTAGTCTAGCTACCATCTGTATAGTGCAATCAGGTGTCCAGGCAACAAGGTTTTAGGAAAAATATTAAAAATATTTCCTATACTTGTCTTGTTAGCCATACCTTGACCACCTTTTAATACATCCATGACTACCTTATCTGATATCCCAAATGTTACAAAACATAAGGAATATCACCATATAAAGCTATTTCTATTGGGTTGATCTTAAAAGGACAACTCAAACATTCTGCTGTCATCCTTGAGGCTGAAGAGAGTTTCTTTCTTTCCACTTTTCTTTCCCAAAAATATCATCCAAGGAATAGACAGGACAGATTTTCATGTTTCACCCCCCAAATCAACTCATATAAGGGAGACCATCTCTGAGACATTTGCTTTTATAAGGAACAAAATAATGGTGGTCACCATAAATAGATAAAACTGTACTCCTAGATGGAAGTGTTGGCCAGCTTTCACCTCTTTAATTTAGATCTACTTGCTTGCTCAAAGCAAAAAATCCATAAAAATTGCATGTGTTACTGGCTGCTGGAGTAACTGACAGGATAGAACTCTATGGAATGGACCAGTTCATTAATTCATACACCTAAACTCTATCCATATCTATTCACTTATCAATAAGTGGCCTCAAATCTACATATTTACAAATTATTGGGCTTCAACTGTAGGAAAAAAAAGCTTGTGTTTAGAAAAGAGGAGGGCAGGTGGGGGAAGGGCAGGNAGAGGGTGGGGTAGATTGGGGTGGGGCAAGAGTAAAAGAACATCTTTAATGAAAGCTCTACATTTCTAGCAAAATCTGTTTACAGGTTCACATTTTTGCGAACCGAACCACTGACCCGCTGAAAAAAAACAACCAATACATCTTGAATGTTAGTAAGCAGCACTGGATAATGGCACGAGATGGTGGAAAATACAACTAACTGTCATCTGACAATGATCAAAACATGAATCAAACTGAATTATGATTATGGTAGGTGAGTGGTTACATCTTTCAACACATTCTTTTGGTGATTGCATTTTTTTTTTTATTGAACTTCACAGGTTGTTATAGAATATCTATTGGTCAAACCTGGCTGTCAAACTTTCCCATCCTCCAGTATGTATAGGAATAATCTAAATCTACAATGGATGTATGAGAAGGGATGAAGGGAGACAAGAGACTGATCTGAAGACATAGCATGTAGAAGATGCAGCTAGTCCAAGAACGCTGTCGGTAAATAGAAGAAAAGGGTGGATTTGGAGAGGAGAAGGGTATTAAATATACACAACATGAAGAACAGCTAAGATGTAATCAGTCTTCACCAAAAATGCCTGAGGTCCCAGTTATGCCACAGAATTCACGATATAGGCTGCCGTGAATGAGATTTAACTCAATAGTTCCAACTAAAACTGTTTAATAAGTAAACTGACTGAGTACTTTCGATGTAAATCATCAGGCTTAAAAAAAACTAAATAACTTCGGTGTAGTGTGTTCCAAAGGCTGCATTTTCAAACACTCTGGGTTTGTCATCTTGCAGTGTCTGTACTAGGAAATCATGTGCAAAAGAGGCTCAAGACGGAGACAGTCTGAATTTCTGCCAAAACCTGGAAACCTGTAATATCTCTTGGTATTTTCTTCAAGAGAATTTTATAAGTCAAAGGATCGTGTCATTCCTCTCATACTGACAATGCTGTGTATAGTACAGATGTGCTGTATAAACAAAGAGAGGGGACAAGTATGGACAACTGTGCAAAATGTATGATTATTAGTACTGACACACTACATAATCACTGCTACTTTGACTACATAATCATCTGGGTGCAGTACCTGATAAGTAGTTCTAAAAATATAAGATCTTACAAAAGGATGGCACCCAGATGATGAGGTTCAAACAAACATATTAACTGTGGGGCTGGTTGGGGCCTCAGACTCAAGCCACTGCCATCTGGCATGAGGGAAATCTTAAGACAGAAAGAAGAAAGGATGAGAAAAAAATAATTTGATTGCAGGCAGACAGTTTGTGGAAGAGGAGTGACCTGAAGGTGTGGGTATTTAAGTGCTCTAATCAACCCCTCTGCTAACCACCCAATGAAAGAGCGGCATAAATCAATATTTCCTGCCAGACCATGAAATGCAAGTGCTGTATGATGTACTCAAAGTCATCAGTCAGTGAGGTACGTAACAAAAAAGTAACTGCATATAACAGGAAAACCTGACAGAACTCAATGGCAGTGATAAGAGTTACTACTATCCAAGTTATTCTTTTCTAAAAGTATGATACTGATATATTTGGTAACAAGTTCGATATCAATTGTGCAGAAATAAACTGATGAGCGGGACAACAGTAGGGCAACTGAGCTCACTGCTCAGTTAGGTGAAGTCTCAAGCACTAATTACTGGTCCTAGTTCTTCTTGCATCTTACATTCTTCCTGAAAGTCCCCATTTAGGGCCTTAGTTTTCTCTTATTAAATAACTACGATTGTCCAGCTTTTCTGAGCTACTTGATAAATCCTACAATCTGCATAACTCGAGATCTCTACACTAGTGTACACCAATGCAAAAATAATACCGATCATTCAAAGTGTTGTGCAAGGTAACGGAGCAACAAATATTTCATTTCAACAACCTGTGAAAATGGCTAATACTCTCATTGGACCAAAAGAAAGAAAGAAAACAGAAACAAGTCCAAATATCTAATCATGACACACAGACAAATCAGCCTGTTTCAAACCAGCTGTGACTGTCTGCAGGTACTTGTATAACATTTCAAAAACAATCCATAGCAACAGCAAAGCTAAACTGATGCTCAATGTTATCATTATGCAACAAAGACAAACTGTAAGAGATCTACACACCACAAAAGAAATCAAATTCATTAAAATGATGTAAGATGACTTAGTATCAATCTGATGACACACTGACCATGTGATTTTCAATCATATACCACAGCTTTCATTCATTTCTCAATGGTAAAGCCTTAGTATTCATGGCTAGATAGACAGATGTTTAATGTTCAACAGCCTAGCCTTTCAGTCTTTCTGCTTATTTTTCATTGCAGTTTCAACATTTATAAACGCTATGACTTGCTTCTCAATTTATTTCTTAAGCTCAGCCATTCTGTTGAGTGCGCTGCCAGCCTTGAACCATCCAATCTGGCCCTCATTCATAGTGTGCTTCAGTTCGATCTTGTCAACAGTGCCATCCTTGTGTTTCAGATGACATTCCACAGGCTGTGGGGTAAGATAACATGTGTTAGTTTGGCACAGAGAGCAAATTAGCATGCAGGCAGCACCAAGAAAAATGTTGAAGGTATCTTTGGGTGTGTAAATGGCACATAATGAAAATAACAGAATATTGTATAGACTGGGTGGGAGCTACATCAGTTGCCATAGAATGAAACACCACTAATACACTTTGATAGTGAAGTCCCGCACCCAGCAAAATAGCAGAAAAGTGGAAAATTGAAGATTTACACCCCAGTACCTTGTCAGCCTGATTTCATTCTCTGTTCTGGATGATGAGTAACCCAAGCCACTCTGAATTAATTAATAGTGCAGTGCAAGAACGTTAGGTCCAGCGCTCCTTAAAGCATCAAAAAAGCACATCTGCATAGTCTACTTTGGAAGTGAAGCCTCGTCATAATCAGATCTGTAACATTCTAGCATCTGAGGTGTTTTATCAAAATAGCAGACGAGTTGTGAACTCTTCTTAATTTGTAATTTCCAAAGTAAGTTTGAACTACATGATTCGAACTGAAGATTTTAGACAGTTCTTTGGTCATGATCTCCCTGAAGTGAAGTACAAGTATATGTTATTTAGAATTCAACATTCTCTCTTGTGAAGAAGGAATGTGCTGTGCAAGGCCAGCATGGCTAATGCTGAAAAACATTTTGTCAAGAAGGAAACACTTGTAACCACAATGTAAACACTTGTTACCACAATGCATATATTCTTAGGAATCTGAAAGAATGCAGAAATTGTTTAGCCTTCAGGAAACACTTTGAAAAAACAAAACTTTGCCGAGATTCTAAAATTTCAGGTCTACAAGCCCTAAGCAACATTAAAATCTGAAGAGTGAATAAAAAGTGAAAAACTAAGATGAAGATCACTTTACCTTGCCAGGTGCAAGATTTTTCAAGCCCACCAAGGAAATTCTGTCGGTAGGCTGAACCTTGTTATAGTCTGCAGGGTTGGCAAAGGTAAGGGGAAGAAGGCCTTGTTTCTTCAGGTTGGTTTCTATAGCAAAACAAGAAATATGAGATACTGCAAAGTTTTAGGGACATAGTTCTCTATCAGAATGAATACACGATTTTTTGAAACACTAAACAAAAAACACTTCTTAGCAGATCTTAGGGTCTGATTCTGATCTAGGCAGAAAGAAATAAAAAACAACTGGCATGGCACATGCCATGTAAAAGTGAGGGCGGGGAAAACAAAGCTCCAAAGGCATATTGAGAGGAAGCAATATGCAAACATTTACCACCACTACTGAACAACTGAACTGATAAATGATCGCTGAGGCCTACACCATAATCAGTATGCATTCAAGTTTCAAAACAACTTACTTAAAATTTTAACAGAAATACAAAAGATGTTCATGCCATTCTCTTACTGTAGCTAGCAGTACTGAAACACCGGTCATATGAGAGATACCTGAGCTGCAAAAACTCACCATGAATGCGAGCAAAACTTTTAACAATGATGGCTCTGCCTCCAAGATGTCTGGGCTCCAGGGCAGCATGTTCTCGGCTGCTTCCTTCTCCATAGTTGTCATCACCAACCACCACCCAACCTTGTTTTTTGGACTGCAAATATAAATTTGCACAGGGTGACAAACATGGCTCTTCAAACTTAACAGAAAATCAAAACAACATGATAGACAGAACTGAACAGAATGCATACATCTATAAACACGGGATGAGATAAATTCTGCTCACCTTACCTCCATCCAGTTTTTTGTTGTTTTTTTAACCTTACCTGCAGTTACAGTCATCCCCAGTATGTTCCTAAGGATGCCACCCAATTTTCATAAATTTCACTGAACTTTCAGCAATTTCCTGTAAATCATATCAACTACTTGAAATCCATCTAAATATTTATACTGCTCAAGGGAATAGGGAATATATTCTTTCAGCAGTCTGTCATATGTTACCCTGGTTCCAGTCTAGTTCTGTCAGGCAGACATAAATTTTGTAGTAAACTTTTCTCACCTTATAAAACCTGGCAGTGTCTGGCACAGCACCAGTATCACCAGTAAGCTGATTTGTCACTTTATTCATCTCATCATTTTCGATGTTCACAGCTCTGAAAAGACAACAGGAAGAATCAATGTAAACATTTTCCTAAGCAGTTCATTAAGGCCATCTCCACTGGATTTAAACTGCTTGACAAATCGTTTCTGATGCAGTGTGACAATTGATTACTGTGTTGGATTCAGGAACAAAAGTTCAAATCATAGTTATCTCATAATAACTTGGAGAAGTACATTTGCTGCAGCTCATGTAATAATAAAACAGGTATCTGGCTACAAGCAGTGAGAGCAACTGCCTCAATGGTATTGATCAGCCTTGTAAAATGGCACCAAGTGCCCCCTAAAGATTTAAGAAAGCAACCGACTTATCTTGCCTGTTAAAATACAACAATGTGAACTCACTTCAGCAGATATTACCCAGATATGAGACTTACAATTCTCATTATTATCTTCAAATTTGATCTTATTCCAAAGTGTGTCTATCACTGGTATCTTAATACATTTTATCCTAACACTTCTAACTAAATATTATAAGAAACTGATCTGTGGTGGAAGTGGGATGGGCCCCATCGAGGTGGGCAATAATGCATTTTATCCGGCTGACACGAATACATGGTGTGGCTACCTGTCAGAATGCTGCATACTAAAACCCTTTGCTTCACCTTAACCTTTTATACTTCTGTAGAGCTATGATTAAGTAGATTCAACTGACTAAAATTTTATCTACTGATACCATGACTGAAGTGTCAGGAATAAGTTGGAGGTACAGGATAGTATGACCTACCCAATGAGGAGATTGTTTGAGATGTTATCCAGATGACCTCTGTATCTCAGCCACTGTCCAGCAGCACTGATATGGTCAGTGGTACACTTGCCCTTAACCTGGAATGAAATAATCAAATATGTTAACTTCTTTAAAAGCCTTACTTAGCAACCTTTTAGGTTTCTGATTTCCCGGAATCATTCAAACCCTCTGTGCACAGTGGCCAAGAGGTAAATTTGCTTATCTTTTGATATAAAGGATCCTACATTTGAATACTGTTAACAGCAGGTTTCTCCTTGGGTGTTTCTTGTGGTGTTTAAGAGGCACTCTCCTATCAGCAGCCCAGTATGGGTTCGAACCTCTTCTCTGATGTAACAATAACCATGCTGAAAAGGGGTGTTAAATCCTAACTCAATTACACAAATAAATCAGTGACTCATATACGCAGTCAGATCTCACTATAACTTTTAACAACACAACTCAACATGTTCAACCAGTATGTAAGACAATTTCTGTATCTCTCATGACTATAAACATGAATTGTAGATTACTGATCTTGTAAATGGATAAGATTTGTCACGTGCAAAAGGATAAACCCTGTGACTGGTGAAGCTAATCAGCCCGCACAAAGTTCTTTTAGAACAATCTATTCTTAAGCTTGGGAATCATTGGCAATCGTCTAACGCTTGACACTGGACGTTAAATATTGGTCAACTTGTACGACAAGTCAGCACATTTGAAAGTGCAAACTGGGCAGATGAAGTTTTGAAAAGAACGAAGCAACCCAAAATGGGGCATTCATTCTACACCACAAATGACTAGGGATGGGGCAGAAACAGAAATAAAACTCTTTGTCACAAAGTGATTGAACAACATACTATTCTAGGTCATAATAAATAAACCATAGAACATCATCAATCCTATCGGAAAAGGCTCAAATGAGTTAAATGAAGCAGTTGCCTCAGACACAACATTTGTTAGAATACCATGTCACTGCTTGACTCAAGTTTCAACAACAAGTCTCTTCTGAGGTGCTTTCCAGTTACCTTTATGAGGACCACTAGATTTTCCAGGTCATTGCCATCCCATTTGTCAAAGGGAGACAAAAGCTGCAAGCGTTGACTGTCTGGCGCTACATTAACCTTGACAGAACTGCTGTCCTTAGGAGGAGCTTGATAAGTATCCTGGCCTGGATCAAAGCCTTTTGTGGGAAGTTCATCACCAGATGGACTCTTCAGCTTGAATTTCTTCCCTGAATATGAAATATTCACCAACATAATGAAGGATAGGGAGAGAAGCTGTGACAAACAGACCACCAATCATCTAAAATTTTAAGAGATGCTGTTTTAGATGTACTACCTATAAATGAAGAAGTCCTCTGTAAAATACCACTCTGTCTAGTAAGCCACCGTATAGAAACGAAATAAAACTCACGACAGCACTGGTCAAGAACAGCATCACAACAAACAAAGCAAGTAAAAACAAAATGTGGCCAGCCCTCCTACCACCTAATCCCCGCTACTCCTCTCTTTCTTGCTGACACTGGGAGAGATCAGGGATCCACCTATTAAGGATGGTGCACCTCTTAAAGGGTGCAATACAGAGAAACACATTTTGTAAGTCTCAGTGTTTCCTAATGTTATTTTATTATGCCTATTATGAAATGCAACTGACATTTATCTTAAAAAAAAAAACTCATCTGTTATGACCATATCTAAGTTCATATCTCCTCACTTTTTTAAATTAAGCCATAGTATCTCTTATTTGCAATTCATAATGCCCCCGCCCCACCCCCATCCACAACATTATCAAGGGACTTCACCTCTGACGTTCAGCAGACCTGGCCAAAATGTACTGATTTACCTGGATGCTCATGAGTACTACTCATTTCCTGAAATCATGTGTATTTCTGATAGCAATTGAGAGGGGGTAAATAATTTAATCATGACACACCAGAGAACTAATTATGCCTTAAAGGACTTGAAACTAGGCTGATTTTTCTATAGCAACAAACAGCAGCATAAGCAGTGAGTTTCTTCTGCACTGCACCTCTATTAGTATTTGTCCACCCCATTTGACACCAAACCTTGCCGCTGCAAGTCTCATTACTTTAAGTCATCCTTACATTATGCAAGGTTTTACATTTTTGCCTAATAATTTCCTACTGTCTTTTGCTGGCTCAGTCAAAACAACTTCCAGCTCTCCATGTGTAAGAGCTACTGTTTGATCACCTGAATTGGGACAGGTGGGATGAGAAGGTGGAGGGAGGGTACATGTTACAGTCCATGTTTAAAAATTGCAAATTGACTGTTTATTGAATGACCAAAGTCACAGATCCATTGTGCACCTCTCCATACCCTTGTCTCCTAGCATGCAGAAACTGTCATTAACTAACTCCCGGTGCTAACCTGAATGAGTGACTATCTTCTCTGGATATGAACACTAGAGTATTTGTAACTAAGAAGCAGTAACCACTCTGATAATCAAGTAATCATGTAGAATAGTACTCAGTACCAGTGAATATGATTACAGTGGTTACTACTACCCATGATTACTTTTTGAACTGGATTAGGCACAGGCCTATTGCTCAGCTCAAGGCCAAACACAAACTTGTTATTTATTTTTCTCTTGCCATTTTTCCTTATCATGGATGAGCTGAGATATGCTTAATATCAAATGATTCAGTGGGTTCTGTCAATTTCATAATAAGCTTGTTTCAGTGCAATGCTCACCATCTTTTCCTGTGAGTTCATCTTTGAGGGGGTTAAAGGTCAAATCTCCAGCGATAGCCAGTGCTGTCACCAATTCAGGGGAGGTGACAAAAGCATGTGTTGCTGGATTGGCATCGTTGCGACCAGTGAAGTTTCGGTTGTAGGAGGACACAATGGTATTCTTTTCTCCCTTCTTCACATCCTTTCTGTCCCACTGTCCGATACATGGCCCACAGGCATTGGCCAGTACAATACCTCCAATGTCTCGAAGTACTTTTGCCTGATGAAGAAAAGGATTTGTTGTCTCTAACAATGAGGCTAGAAGATCTACAAACAACACAACTAGACTCCAATTTCATATGCAGCCCTGGGCCAATCTGGCCACTTCACTGGAAGTGAAAGATAAAAGTAAACAAGCTTCTTTTATGGATTTTGTGCCCCTGATATCATGAAAACATGTAACAGTCTAAATTTGAAGTAATGACTTTATTCCAGCATGAAGCTGTTTCATCCTATCTTTTTCTAAGAACCAGTAACTGTTGTGGTAAACAGCATCACCATCATACCCTGCCCCACAGACAGAAACCTAGTCTATCTCATTTTCTATTTTATTGTGGAAAGAATGAAAAAAATAAAAAAAACAACAAAAAACATGACTCAACTGTACTTTTACACAAACAGCACAGTTCATTCTCTCAGATATGTCAGTCAAGGTTGAATGACCCAAGAAATGACATGAACAATTCAGTTTTAGCTGACAATTGCGCTGACATGGTCATGATGAGAATATGATCATTCACAACATACAACCAGTCAAATCTTACCATGCCATCCCTCTCAATGGTGGCCCGAATTTGCTCTGAGCCTGGTGTGATGGTAAATGAAGATTTGGCTTTCACTCCATGCTCAAGAGCCTGCTTGGCAATGCTAACAGAACGACCCATGTCTTCATAACTGCTGTTTGTGCAGCTCCCAATAAGACCTGCATGAATGAAAAAAAAACCTATAGACCCACTTTAAAGTAGTTTTTTTCATTAATGTAAAGTACAAATACCATTCAATTCAGACTTTACAAGAGACTCAGAAGGGCTATATTGTAAAACATAGATTTGGAGAGCGCTTCCTAAGAATATAAGTACCGATGAAAACCTTAATTTATCTGATTCTGCATGAATTAGCAGGATCCTGAGCAAAAGCAACCAATCCACTAACACCCCCTTTTCCATGTATATAGAGAGGTCATTCGGACTGCACTAAAAGACTGATGAGAATAATCTGAATGTAAACATGTACCAAAACTTGATTTTTCAGAGCCCCTATTTAATAAAAACAGAGAGTAAGTAATATATCTGGATATATTTAAAAATAAGGATGCGGTTACAGGCCAGTATGTTGAATAACAAAGTCCACTCTTCATCAGTTTTAGGGCTTAGCGAATTCAATATTAATATCATCCAAGAAAATATTAATCTTGAAAGCTTTTATGAAGAATTTTCATGAAAAGTGCTATGGCTACAAGCAAACTTGTACTGACCCACTCTGATATCTAGGGGCCAGCCCTTTTCTTTGGCTGCTTGGCCCAGCTGACTGATAGGGTGGGCCAAGTCTGGGGTGAATGGTCCATTCACATGGGGTTCCAGCTGTGTAGATGAAAAATGAAAACAAAGCTGTCAAAGTCCAGACAGATACCTTGTAACAGAACAATAATCAATGCTTTTTGAGTAAAATAACTAACTTTTCCAAGATACTTTGGTTTCAACCAATGTCCACACTGTTAACACCAAGGAATTCCTTAAAATGTTTTTAACATATTTTGCTCATAAATGACATGTAACTGACAGTTACAACACCTCATCAAGTTGAGCTCATGCTGTCCAGAAGTGAAACTTGCAGCTTCTGTATGTATGATCTCTGATCTGAGCTTCGATAATAACCTCTACATTTTAACTCCTAAAAGAAATGAATCAAGCCCACCAATATCTAGACTGCAAATTTACCTTTAGAGGATGAAAACCCTTTCTATTAACAATAGCAACAGAATTTCATAAGCTGATCCAACCACACTCCGATCTTTGGTTTGAAATGTAAAGTTTTTATTCTCCCTCTGAAAATCTCCAACACATGCACAATCTATCTTACTGTTTTCATAAAAATAAGACTGGTTACTCCAAACATCCCACGATGCATTTCAGCATGAAAACAAAGTCCAAAAGAATAACTTAAGAGAGATGAAAGCAAGGGAATCCCTCAAAATACTTGCACTGTTTGTATATGTCCACAGGTGCTGAATAGACAATAACAAATTCACAATTTTTTTTGTTTGTATCATATTTATGTGGGCATAATAATTCATATCACGGTTCCCATTTCCGGCCCGCATATCAGTCCTAAAAGCTCAGGTTGCTACGATGGAAGTTGGTTAAACTGAAAACAAAACGACTTGGCAAATTGTTTTGTAATGATTGTATTTTGAATTAAAAGAAAGGCCTAATTCTATAATTATAGCACCTTGTCAGAAGAAAGCAAAAGCAGTGCTCCTTTTTAAGGCTTATGGATCAAATCTATATTCTACAATAAGGTAAACCATGTATTTGCAGCCTCTAAAATGTGATCCCAATTTTTCTCCCTAATTTCAGTTTTCGCAACTTGCCCCTTCATGATTGATCCAGCTACTTTATGACCTTAGTGATATTTCCAATTGAACAATCAGAACATTAAAATATCTTGGTTTATATTTTCAACTTCATTATACTGAGCCAAACAAGCAAATAAATCCTGGTGGACCCAACTTTAACTTCAGCAATAAGAATGTCAGCATCTATGAACACTAAAGAAGAACATGTACATCATAATATGTAGTTATCTTTCAGAGGCAGATCTGTCTGTGGTAATTACAAAAATTCACTATTACCCTAGTCTATAGGTATTCTGTGTACATTTGATAAAATCCTGGCAATGGTAGGTCAGAATTAAAAGCAGAGTTAAGAAAGACAGGGTCCATAAATCTTGTCCAAAGGCTCTCCAAGGCTACTTTCTCTTCCCTAATCATTATCTTAACACTAACCAAAGTACACCTTGAGAGAGTCCCAGGATTTTACTGAATGGACACAAAACATTAAAATTTGTAATCTGAGGTGAGCTTAGTCAACCTTTCTTGCTTTCATCAAGACCTAAGATCGACTTACCTCACTGAGATTGATCTCAATCAGATTATCATACTGAGCATTTGGATCGGCAGACAAGAGCCCCTTGTACTCATTAGCGAGGCTGGCAATTTCTGAGCAAGAGAAACAAATGCAAGGTTCATGCAGAAGAGAGAGTGTCTATTCAAGAATTTTCCAAGATTTGTTGCAGACTAAATCACAGAGGACCACAATGACACTTCAGTGGTACATTATTGGAATTTTTCAAAAGCTTTTTCAGGAATTCAAATGGCTGATGTCCACTAATGTAAGCTATGGCTTTTTCTATGGCATTTCCGAGGTCTGTGAGAAGTGTGATACAGTTTTTCTCTTTCCATAATTTTTTGCCTCTTGTGTTTAAATTAAATTAAGAAATATTCAACATCTTGGCCTTATTGTCTCTGTTGAGGCTAGGACAAATCACATGATAATGAAGAATTTTTACAAGATGTAAACAAAATTATGTTTGAGATACTGTCTAAGAAAGGTTGAATAACAATGAAGGGTACAAAGCTTTAAAATGTGACAAAGGCTCATGTTAAATGTTTGTTTTATGCCTTCCTCAGCAAAATGATTAACAGAAAATTTTACAAAAAAAAAACAAGAAAACAAAAAACAATGAGAAAATCAAGCAAGTGTAGTGAAATGAAAACACTGCTGTGCCTTGGAGGGTGAAGAGACAAAATGGAAATGGAAGAAATGATGGGAAAAAAAATTCTATTGTGTTCTTTATATAAGCAAATGTCTCTACCTGGGATTTTCACTTCTTACTTCCATCAGACCCTTTTTCCAGCAACTATAAACAAAATTACAACTTATATGAAACACAGCCTGGTGAAATGAATCATATGTCCGCTACAGATAATCCAAACTGCAGTTTAAAAGTGAATATTAACACTGGCTTACAGGGGACTGACTTGAAAATTTGAATTTGCACGGTGTTCGAGACTATGAACTAATCTAATTTAGAGATATAAAGGAATGGACAGAAGTTTTGCAGGAAATTTGGAATCATGAGGTTCTGCTTTCTTCAATGATTCTGACCAGGAGAGAAAAACATTAATAAGACTTTTCTCTTGGCTATAAGGCTGATCAGTTAATAAGTAAAGTTTACCCAGTTGAGTTACTTATTTCCACAGTCACTCAATTATTGTGAGCACCCCTGAAATAAATGGTCTTCATTATTCTTATATTTAAAATCACTCCTTTATTAAAGATTTATGGCTGCTGAACTGGGAAAGTAAAGTGAAGCTTGTCAAAGACCTATTGACATGAAGATCGCTCCTACCTGCCCTGTTGGTTGCCTGGAGGTAATCTTGCATGCGATGATTGTAAGGAAACACTGATGTTGTGGCACCAATTTCTGCCCCCATGTTGCAGATTGTGCCCATTCCTGAGGAAAAAGAAAATGAAAAGGGAAATTTTTAACATACATTTATCCATGATTCCTATTCTAAGTAATATTGGTAAGCAAACTCAATCTCAAAAGCCTACCACAATCATGTAGCAGAGTAAAATTTGAAAATTTTGACAGTGAAGTGTATATAGTGTTTTTCCGTAAAACAGCAGATATTCTGAAATAGCTTCAGTGTTTTAAAAATTATAAATCTTGGTTTACAAACAGAATTATAAAATGAGATGTTTAACCCTGCGGTGATTTCCCACCTGTGCACGAGATGAAGTCTACTCCTGGGCCAAAGTATTCTACAATAGCTCCTGTGCCTCCCTTCACAGTCAAGATACCTGCCACTTTCAATATCACATCTTTGGGTGATGTCCAACCTGACAGCTCTCCTGTCAGCTTCACACCAATCACCTGGGTAGAAATTAGTCGAAACTTGCATTCAATCTTTCAGAAACAAATCTGCTAAAATGAACTTGTCCAACAATATCTAATCATCTCTGTGTGCATGCATGTTTTTTTTTTGTGTATGTGTGTTAAGGAGATCAAATTAATAATATTCCAAGATAAAAAAAAAATACATAATATGACAAGCAGTCTTCAATATCATCATGCTTATTCCACATTTACCAAAGTCCTTTTGTGATGTTTATATTACTATGATCTTCCATTATTATTCTTTTTCCTATTAAAACAAATGTAAAGTTTTGACTTGGTATTATACCCCAATTTTACAAACTAAACCACATCTACCTCACTGTTTTACTTTGAGCAACAGGTTAAGAATGCTAAATTTCTGAAATTCTCAAAACACTGACTAAGGCAAATATGGAACGTGCATGACTCTATTACAGTAGTCTGAACTGGTCTTTTAAGTCAAGTATTGTCATCCATGAACCACGTAAGTCACAAATAACTTTACCATCCTGGCGAATTTGCAACCCCATCAAATCTGGTGATGAACAATTCTAGGCAAATGAGTCTAAAATCTACAGTGTCTACATTTCATAAGTGAAAAAGTGAGTGAAAAACAAAAAAACACTTCATAGCTCAGTCTGATAAATGCATACCGGTTCCCGTACAACCTCTTTCCACAAAGCCATTCCTAAGCCATAAGAAAGTAACTGATCAGCACAAGACAAATTATATGAAAAGATGTACTCAGCAGCATGTTCCGACTGTCTTACCCTTGGGCATTTCAACTCCCATGGGATGTCAGCCATCACATCCACAGCATCAGCACCCCCAACACCAATACACAAACCTCCCAGGCCACCTGAAATATGTGCAAACAGAAAATCGAGTGCAGAATATAATATACTGGTAAAATACCTTCTACTTAGGATATAATGGTTTCCATTCAGTTCTATCTCTAGTAATCCACTATTTCTAGATTTCTATCATTTTCTTTAGATCCATCTCAAATGCTGTGTCCTAAACCTCATTTAGCACTACTCTCCTCCCCCTCTGAAAAAGAGAAACTGAGTAAACAGAGTCCACCTTCATTACCTTACCAAGCAAACCGCTAACCGTTGACAGGTCTATTACTGCCACACACAAAGGCATCAGGAAATTCTGAAGATAAATTAATGCATTACAAATCTAAAGACAAGAAATTCATTGTTTGCCAAATTGCTATGAGAAGTCTTTTACTGTTGAGTCATTGTCCACTTGACAGTTAAAGGTTTTTACTTTGTCCTTATACTGACAGATTCCTTTGTGGATCATTAATCCATTCGGACTTCACAGAAAACCACAAGCAATGCATTTATACACAGGGATGGAAGCAGCCAATGACAAAATTTTCTAAAACTAAGTTTAACACAAAGGTTTCTATTCAGTAAAGAAGCTGCCTTGTCATTTTTTCTCGATCAAGACCTGTTGCTCATTAAAAGGTCTTTTTTGAGACCCAATTCTTGGATTTCCAAGAGGTTTCGGCATTCTGCCATCCCTGCATACAGTGGTGACAAATCCATCTTAATCAGGAAGTAAGCTATATATGAAATACTTTTATTTCGGGCATCATTTTACTCACCTCCATTAGGGGTGTGGCTGTCTGTGCCAATCAGAAGGACACCAGGAAAGCCGTAGTTTTCCAGGACAATCTGTTCATAGGATTTAAAAGTCACACTTTAATACTTCATTACGACTCACAACAGTTCACATTATTTATATCTATGCAAGATTTGTGGACAATAAATACATCATAATCTTTCTTGTTGTAAAGAAAAGATACAGTATATGCCAATTATTTTTCCAACAGTTACCGTGAAAACATACATAATATGTGAAATTAAAGACACAGTGAAAGAAATTCAGTACTGAGTATGTCAAACACAAAATATAAAGGGAAGAGTGCCCAATTCCAAAGTGACAACCACTTACTTGATGAATAATTCCACTGCCAGGTTTCCAAAATCCAACACCATATTTGGCACTAGCAGTGGCTAAAAAGTCATAAACTTCTTTGTTGAGATCCTGAATTCAAAGACAAATAAATACATGTATTGTTTGCAAGTACAATGGGGTAAATGTTTTAGAAATGATACTTATTTAATACCTTGATGTGATATGTTTCTATAGAAATCATTATAAATCCTCTGTGCAAACTACAATAAGTGACAGCATTTTGACATGCTACTGTTGCAATGCAACAATACAGCATCTGATTTTATTGATAAAACAAGTTAACACAAAAACTGTGTGCAACCATATACATGGGCAGACAGCTTCAGTCTCCCACACCTGGTGGTTGTACAACCTTGTTTATGTAGGTCAACATATCATGGCAGGAAGTCTACGCTGGTGATGAAAGACACTGCATATGTGGAATGCAGGCCTGCCAGAGTCAACCATGGGGATATGGGACTAAGAATGGGGTCAGCATAGCAAACCAGTACTCATATCCAGAAGATAACATGTCAAAGAGAGCAAAGTTTATGCTCAAATGATCAGAGGGATATCAAGATGAGAGAAGTGGACATGTTGCTCCTTGACAGCATAATTGTCTTTAACCCCACTCTGGAGGAAATCAAGTTATCACAGGTTGGGGAATCTTGGTGTCTTGTCTTATCTCCATATGGAAGAATAATCCGTCCGTATCATTTTAAAATGTTATATTGTGATCTAGGGTAATGGGATCTTAAAATATCTATCTCCATTTCTCTCCATAATATCCTGGTGGCACTTAAGTCAAACAGATTCTCAAGTAGCGGAGTCAAGAGGATTCTCAAGAAGCCGTGTATTGACTGGAAAATGTGTCATCCAAGCTTAAAATTTCAATACACTGCTAACACCTCACCTTGGCCCTTTTCAAGTCTTTGTCACCTCCAACTTGAGCTTCAATGAGATGGTCACAATGAATCGTGGAAGGCACAGCCACTTTGGGAAGGCCACTGGAAATGAACTGGAGCATTGCCATCTGGGAGACACAAAAACAGAACTTTTTTTTTTTTTTTGCTCGTCCTGTATAACGGCACTTATAGTGTTTTTCTATCTGGTCATGACACAGTATTCATGCAAGTTTTGCGCAGGGAACTATATCTATTGCTGATGTTCACATGTACTAAATATTGCATATTTTGAATCTCAAGAGGAGATATGCCTCTTCCAATAGGCCATAGTAGATCTGGTGAAATGGCAAATGGGAAGAACTGGGGCCCATAAACTACTGAACTGCATCATCTTTCTAATAGTGCACAGCATTCTGATGTCCTTTACAACTCAAAATAATATCATTTAGATGTTGCTTGTAAGGGTCAGCTGCAAAATTTTATTCCATTCTATAATTAAAAATATTACAAGTCACTAGACTGCCGAAAACTTACATAAATACTGGTAAATATACTTGACTATCTGTAAGTACATATCTCTGACCATAGATCTCCTTTCCCCAGTGGAAGGCAGATTGTATAAGTGGTTAAATTCACATAATAGCTCACCTCTAAAATTCTTTATATCCCAACCATAACCGGATGTGATGATGTCTTATAGCTATAAATATCCTTACCGTCACAAAAACCAAGCACTATTGGTATTTCTGGTCATCATCCTGTGATCTGCCCCACCATTAAACTATCCAATAATTCACTGAGACAAAAAAAGTACCTGGGCAGTGGCATCCTGCATAGCTACTCTGTCTGGTCTAAGCTTGAGGTAACTCTCCCCTCTTTCAATGTCCTGAAAAGATAAGATACACATTATTTTTTGATCAGGAGACCTCTAGACATCAAATATATATATATATATTATATATACAGTCGAGCACGGAAAACTCGAATTTCTCCGGGATCGAAAAAAGTGTTCGAGATTTCCGTAATTCGAGATTCCCGTGACGGCAATATTTTCACAATTACCATCGA
>JAWQUT010000468.1:509579-546898 GCA_033807755.1 Ellobium chinense
TTTCATATTCTCTCCAGTTTTATTTTACCATGTATTATTTCTTTCCCTCTGATGTAGACATGTCCCGGTCTTTAAAAGAAATTGTTTTTGAATTTTCAAAGGAGAGTGGTGAGAAGGCTTAGGTGCTTCTTTGAAGCCAACCATAAATCCCGTTTCCCGCAAAGAATGACCAATAATATGCTCCAAGTCTACTGAAAATGCAGTTAGACTGCAATAAGTATATTTTAAACAGTACAGATACAATTTAAATCTGACTCCGTTGTCACATCTCACTAGCAACAAGTAATGATATCCCTTAACTTGGATGAAACGCACAAACTAGCTAAGAAATCACTTTATAATGGATATTCCGCCTAAGCGGGATGCCCGCTTAAGGGAGACGATTTGTCAGGAATGGAGCCGTCCCGCTTAAGCGGGTTCCACTGTATATACATTTAAGAGATAAGTATACAGAAATGTAATGAAGTAAGTGAGATACACAGACACACTCACCTGGTTTTTTGGATCATCTAAATGCCCGTACAAGATTTTCTCCGAAAGAGTCAGAGGTCTGCCTAGTCTGAGAAAGAATAAAACAGAACAATGCTTATTATCTTTTCTCAATCCATTGGTAGAAAACACTGAAACATAACATTGCTTATTATCTTTTCTCATTCTTAGACAGAACATGAGATTCCTAGATTACAGTAAGAGATATTCACGCACTTCAAGCAACAATTCTGCTAGGATACCAACAGTAGAAATGGGGGGGTGTGTGAGAGGGATGATTTCAAATCTCAAATCAAACAAATTCCATGAAAGCATGCAGCTGCGGTTACCTGAACAATGAACTTATCTGAACCACACTTTTCTCTTTTAATCACATTTTTTTAGAAGGCTGACAATAGTTGATATAAAAATTTCACAGCTTAGCTTCCTTGTAACTTTGAACAAGTTATGTCAATGATATAGGCAGTCACTCCTCTGCCAGTGTTGACCACTGACAGTTAGCATATTGTAACACAATAAAATATCACCCGAACCACATGACTTATCATTAAATTTCTTGATGAAACACAATAAACAAAGCACAGTGAAAAAAATGTTCCATATATATAATATATGTTACAAATTAACACATTCTGTATGTTACTTACCTATCTTTTACAATTCTGACATTATATTCTAGCTTGTCATAGTCGACCACTTTTTCTGGCTCAAAGCGGCTCATGGGGGCCTAAAATAGGAGGCAATAAGAAAGCAGACATAAGCAGTGATAAACTCTGTTCTATATTCTTACATTTTATATGACCACATTTAATCAGCCTACAGAGTAAATCAGCAAGGAGGAGGCCATATCCTGAAGGGAAGACTAAAAAAATTACACGTTGACACCACTGTCTATCATTCTATGAAGTTTTTATTACTCGTCTTCTATAACTTATGAAATTTTCAAAAACTAACATAAACATAATTTTGAGAATTACTTTGTTTATCCTGCTGAACCTGATAGGCCTCCATAGCAGTTGGGTGTTTATGTTAGCTCAGCTACCAGCCGAGTGACTGCAGAGATAATCAGGATATACTTAATATAAGCTGCACAACACTGCTATGGGCCTACACACTTTATTCCTTCAGGGTATTCCATTCACAATTATGGCAACTAAATGAAAAGATTCTTTAAAGTAAACTTGCAAATATGAAGTAGGTGACTAAATGTAAATATGGCAGCTGGGTTTGTTAGTGTTTGAACACAGAATACTACAGAAAAAAAGTAGACATACGCTTTAGCGTGATGTTTTTGTAAAATATAGAGCAATTACATCCAGAGATTATCAGTTTCTGCTGAGAAATCAGGAAATATGTGTTTAAGAAATTTTGGCCTTTGAAGGTCAGGTTTCATACGGTTGATGGAACTAAGACAACAGAAGGACAACAAAAAGTCAACTCACTGTCTTGGCAGCAATAAAAGCTGTGGCATGAAAGTAACGAGATGATCCATAGCCAAGCACATCAATGCCCTGGGGAAAAGAAATAAAATTTCTCAAATCTCTTGATAATGGACCAAATCATAACATGTTAAATGAATGACACTGAAATAATAATAATGTGGTTTATAAGTCTCACATCCAGGTTAATGCCCACACAAACATTTTCACACTGTCATTAAATACTGATTATTAATTCATCAAGTAGTTATAATAATGAGAGCACTGTTTATCCATCTGAAGATTTCAGGTGAATTTCAAAGATTAGATGGAACAACATTGAAAGGACATGTAACTTGTAAATAAATTCGGATTAGGGAATACAACCGAAATATTCAAAGTTGTAATCAGGCCATTAAAAAAAAATAAAAATCACAGTGATCATTATTAAAAAAAAAGGTCTTCAAAGACAGGAAAACCCTGAAATCAGATTAACGGGGCGGACCATCCTTCCATTGTAGACTATAGCACATTCCTACGGTGCGCATTATCCTTTTCTAATTCAGAACAATTCCACTCCAGAATGCAATGCAGTGGTTTTCTTCTATTATGCATGGTAATTTTAGGGAAAATTCATTTCAGTATACAACTGCTACTTCATCTCCAGATTTCATGCGTGTACTCTAAATAAAGTAATATTAATGCACATACTTACAGAAGTGTCTTATTCATGAAACATAAAATACTGAAAACCCCTGTGTCAATGTGCCCAATGTTACAAGCATGTTATTGTACTGTGGTATGGTGCAAATACTGTATACTGTTTCTTAAGGCTGAGTTTGGCTGAGTTCACAAAGAAGAAAATGGGAAATCACAGGCAACTTTGGTAGTAGGTATGTTTGCTCACTTTACATGAGATTAGGCAATGACAATAAAAAAAATGGGTTGAGCACTATCAATTTGCATTTTAGGACACTTGTTTGATTTTGAAGACTTAATTCCATTTGTGCTCGTTAACTATACTATACTAACTTACTAAGACAGCATATACATAAAAATAGCACCTCTCAGTTACATCTCCCTCCCTCCCCCAACTCCCTGTCATTCTAATAATAATGACACAGTGTCGACAGATCAGTCAACTCATAACTATATTATGTCATCAATTCTTTCTTATCTATAAGTTTATGATTGCACCAACAGCCCTCCCCTGCATTATCCAATCAACCCTATGTTAACCAAATACCACCAGCAAGATTGAAAAGTATTGGTTAGCAATACTGTCTTAAAGTGAATCAGACCGCACATATGGATGATATTTTGTTTCTTTTCAGCATAAAAGTTTCGATAGTTGAACCAGTTAGAAGGAAATAGAAAAAAAGAGAAATAAAACTGTGTTGCTTGTGAGCATGTATTACATGTGTGTATGTGTTTTTGAAACTTCATACCAATTCATCAGTTTAGATTTTACAAAATCAAGGTGGCAAATGGCAAATCTCTTGTCATGGTGTGGCTGAAACTGCTCTAGATACCATAAAAGCTGATACTTAGGAAAAAGTTTCTGTTCTCAGGAATTAGCTCTTTTTGGACTGTTTTTTAATTTCTAACTTAAAAAAAAAAAAGTTAAAAATGATTCAAATGCTTCTTTGTACAAAATGATCACTCAATCAAATATTTAAGTATTAATTACAAAGTAGAGCTCATATGTATAATGTCTTTATGACATGTAAATGACAGAGAACAATGGAAGTGTGACAGACGACGTCAATGGCGTTATATCATGAATCGTTATTAAGTCAAGAGGAGCCAACAATGACAATCTATAACATAGTTACTGTTATACTAAAACTGGTTATTTCCCTTGATCTGATACATTACAGGTTTGTGACACCTATTAGAAGGGCAAATCACTCATTGTGTACAACCCAATTAATCCGCTAATCTATAAAATCCCCCTTTTTTGGGGCCCTGCCAGTCAGTGTTAGGGTGTAGAAATGCGTAAAATGACCTGTGATCTAAATAAAGCATCCACTTTTAAAGTTTCAGGTACAATTTGAGCCTTCCAGATGAAAAAATAAAATGTGTAGACCTATGTATTCGCACGCGGTCAAAACCAGCCAAATGAAAATTTGGGGACCAAATCAGAATTTGAGGTGATCTTTTTCAAAAGACATTTGTGAAAAATTTTGGGCGTTGATCCCCCTTTTTCTTCCCGTTAAAAGATCGGGCAAAAGAAGTACTTTAACCTCCATGAAAGAAATTTCCCCAAATCACAGTGGTATATTTAGAATAACGCAAAATGTTAATAGGGCCAAAAGAAGAAAAAACAATAGGTGTCAAAGACCTACATCCCTCTCCATCTTAGATGGACTCAAGAAATGTACACAAGTCATGTTATGCTTAACCCCTTCGTGACCCATATGACGTACAGCGTACGTCATATTTTGCTCTTCATTAATTGTGCCAAGATGCCGTTTGGACGTATGTGGTACGTCATATATAGTGGCTAGCCAGGACTAGTAGGACGTACGAGGTACGTCATATTTTTCTCGCATTTTAACTAATCATAGCAAATAATTAGAGCCAAACCGACTTCAGAATAATATTCAGCGATATTTTTTCAGTACGAATACACCTCTTCTGTATCGAAAGTTTATCGGAACGAAGCGAAAGCGGAACTTGAATTTTGCTTTGTTCCTGTTTACAATCAGCGTGCTGTTCCCTCATCAAGTTGTGCAGATACAAGCACAAAACTTGAACTTCATTATTATTTATTGAACGTTATTATGTGAAAGGCCATTCATTATCCGTCAAAAAAATGTATACTTTTTTATACTTTGGAGTACACTGGAAGTGAAAATTCCTCATGTATTGATAGACCTCTAAATTCACTGATGTTCCTTACAATTTTCTAGCAAAAATATGGGAAAATTGAATCACCAAGATACCTTCCGTCACGAAAGGGTTAATACTTTCAGATGAGAGTTAGGCTCTTAGAATTAAAGTAACTGCTATGTATTCCTTGAAGATGAAGTGTCTGCTGGTACTAGATGGAAGAAATGGCTTGCACAATTAGAGAATTTAATTTCTGCAATGGGCATTTCAAGTGCAGAGAGAAAGAAAGCACTATTACTGCATTATGGTGGTGATGAAATCTTCGACTTAGTGGAAACACTGCCAGCCGATGACAGAACAGATTACAACTCTCTGAAAAATCCACTGACAACATATTTCACACCAAAAATGAATACCACTTATGAATCCTTCAAGCTAAGGAAAATGTGCCAAACAGAGGGAGAGACAGTGGACCAATTTCATGTGAAACTACACACAAAAGCTGCGCTAAGTGAATTCACGGATGTTGACAGAGAAATCCTGTCAGTTATCCGTGTTTGGCCATCCTCGTCACCAATATAATGTCTTTATGACATGTAAATGACAGAGTACAATGGAAGTGTGACAGACGACATCAATGGTGTTATATCATGAATATTTATTAAGTCAAGGGGAGGTAACAATGATAATCTATAACATAGTTACTATTATACTAAAACTGGGGCTATGTCGAAGGACAGCACCGCAACGATGATACAGTTCATTTAGTCATAGACAGGTCATGGACTAAATCAATATTTCGACTAAATTGGTGCTGTTGTTTGAGAAAGCCAAAACTGGTTTTTCCCCTTGATCTGATACATTACAATATAATGTAGTAGTGTAAGTGTAATTAGTAATAGCTGATTGATATTATGGTGAAAAATGATTCAGATGTTTCTTTGTAAAATTGTCACTCAATCAGTGTGTGTATTCCTCATAAAATGGAGTTCAGAAGCAATACATAATTAACTGACTGAAATAAATCACTATGGCAGCACTCAGATGGGTTACACAAATTGTAGACGCCCTTGAAATTGAAAAAAAAACAACAAAGAAAGGTTGGAAAGAGCAAATACGTACAATTTAAATATGTATATAATAAAAATAATATCCCATGTAAGTTATTCCTCATGAGACTTTTTTCCCCTTAAATTTTGACTTTTTATGAATGCACAAGACTTCCTTGTGACCTTTCACTGGGAGTCATATAATTTTTCCCACGCCCATGCATCTCTTTTTTCATGAATTTTTCAAATGACAAACATTATAAACGTCACACAACTTAAAAGATGTGCACGACACTATCCATAAGACAGGTTGCAATCCCTCCGAACAGGACCATAATGGTTTTGATGCAGTTCATTTTCTTTAAGGCAGGCTGGAATAACAAATAGGTCCCAGGATTATTTCAAGAGCCTTCCACACACATGAAATGTACTTATGAAATGTGTGTAAAACAAGGACATAGCCAGTGTCCTGGCCATCAAGGTTTCACTTTGAGGTATAGGCCTGCTTCTCACTCTGTGTCTGGGCTCCAAGTCTCACTGTTAAACTACCAGGTTAACTCCTGCAGTCATGGCTGCGTCGAGTATGCTGGCAAACCTAGGATGTCCTCACCTATTTATGCCATCCTCATCTCGGTGTTAATCACCCGTTTCTCCAAATTCTGATGGTCTGAATCAAATACTGAGCTTTTAGTAAAGCTAACAAGAGTTCCTGGAGTAGACTAGTCTAGACTAGACTATCTAGTTCTGAACAATGATGTCGACCCAAATCGTGATATTGGAGAATGACCTTCAACATGGAGACAAAAAAATCTTTAAAACCAAGCCTACAAAACAAATAGAGACCACTTAAATACTTCAGTCTATATAAAAGCGGAACGTTCCCTTTGCTAAAACCAGGTAAATTCGATCAGTCGAAATATGCTCATAAATATGCTTCTTTCACGTACCTTTCGGGCTGCAGACCTCAAAACATACGCCATCTTGAACCAGAAGTGACATCAAACGGTGTTGTAACAATACTTTGTTCACAGAAGAGTTGCACACTATATAGTGTCGTCATGCTTAATTTCATCATTCGGTGTTTTGTTATCTTGTACTTGCTTATAAACCCTGTGATATTTCTTTTTAATTGTCAGACTTAATTTCATCACTCTGTGCTTTTTACAATGGGCATAAATAATCGTGTTAAGTTTTATTGTGTCGTCAGGCTTAATAATTTCATCATTCAATGTACTATACTGTACCACTATTTTGTCCCATGCAGCATAGAAATTTGTCTCACAAGATCGTAAATTTTGGACAATTATGCTCTGTATGCTTTGGCTAAACAATCTCTATCGGAATATTATAATATAAAACTCTTTCAGTTTTATAGGTTTGTTTTTTTTTCTTTCTTTCTCTTTAACTCCAGGAGAAATCTGTTGCCTTTAGAGAAGAAAGAGGGAAAGAGATGGGTTTATGAGATAAGTAAACATGTCTTAGTAATTTCTTTAACATTTGGTATTGACAGGATGGCTCTTGGGATTTGTTTTTACCACCCCTTTCTTCAAGGAAAAATAAACATGTTTCCTGTGGTTGCCTTTCTTTCCTTTCATGACTCTATCTGAGTTCCACATGTCTCCTACAACGTATTAGTGGATATATTCACTGTCGCACAGTCCCCGGCTCCCATCTCTTGCACATAAATAACTGTTCTACCCCTCCCACCTCTGCTACATTCTATAAACATATGCAAGTTGATTGTAGTGTACACATATTGTCTGCCCTAGAGAGCATAGGTCCCCAGCCCTTCAAGTCTTCCTCTACGCTAATGCTGATAAGGAAGGAAGATGAGTTCTAAGCATGAATAAAATACTAGCAACATTTAATGAAACTATAACATTTAACTATACTTGTGCAGTATGTTATATGTGTGTTGATATAAGACATCATATATCTGTACATTATATAGTAAAGCATCTTATACCATACATCAACATGGACAATATGTACAAGCAGATAACAATAACATCACTGAAAAAGGCAAGCACAGATAATCATTGAACAAAACACACTTAGGAAAGCAGTGGTTTTTATTAAGTTTTCAAAGCAAACAATGAAGTTCAGTGCATTTGATATCCTCCTTGAGAGCCACCATCCTCTGACAAACAAATAAAGTAAAATAAAAATTGTTAAAACTCAAAGTGATTCTAATTCTAGACTTTTAAGGATAAGACTCGATTTTGTGAAACTCTCATACTGTTCCTCTTTATGAGTAAGAAATACTGTGAAAATAACCCTAGAACAAAGTTTTGGTTGAAGATAAACACTGAAAATTGATTTTCTTGAAAACTCCATCTCTGCACTTATGTCTGTGATCATGTGTTTTCACCATAATTTATTCAGATTGGTAACATGGAAAGTGTCAAAAGTGATTAAAATGTTAATATGAGATCCAAGCAAATGCATATAAGTGGTTTAAAATGTTATTTCTTAAAAGAGTTTAAAAATCAGGGAATATCAGAGCCATTAATATCATGAAAAAATGAAGATGGTACTCTACTCATTATATACCCTAAATATGAGTTATACTAATAAATATGAGTTATACCCAAGATTATTTTAAGAATCAATATACAGCATATTTTGAGTATAAAATTATGCATACAGTCATGGGATACAGTGTCAAAAACACACTGGCCTACTTAACTCTCACCCACTCAATGGGGTTTCATATTTATAAATACAGTACGATGGCAAGCTAGATCATTCCAGAAAGTAATTTCTTGCTATTTTTTTTACACATATAGAATGTATGGTGTACTTTATGATGAATTACATGTAACTTTACCATTCACAGAAATATAAAATAATTTTTGTTAGGTTTTTTCTAAGTAATTTTCAGAAAAACATTTTTTTTGTACTTTTCAAAGAAAAAAAAAATCTGATTTATGAGCATTTTCTCTATGCCACTGTGCTCTTATTTGTGGACCTACCTATGTGATTTTTGCTTATATTATGTAGAAATGGACATACTTTATCAAGAAAATAAATTTAGGACAATTAATGTAACCAGTTTTTCTTCCCTTCTTTATGATTGTTATGCATTGTGAATTTTCGTCATTCTGTTTCTATAAGTAGTAATAGAAACTAGGTCACTATTCAACTATGCCAACTCACAGAAAGCTAAAACATTAATTTTTAGAAAGCCCATTCAATTTTCTTCCAAAAATATATAACAATATATGTTTTAGTCTTGTAGTCTTAGACAAATTGTTAAAATATTGGAAGACCCTAAAAATTCTATCGAAAATCTTGAAATCCCATGAACTGGTAAGAGTTAAATATTAAGATGTTACAGTAATTGTTACTTTCACCTTCAGTCTCAATGATCTCATGAAGAAATGATCACTGCACACAAGGCAATGCTGTATTTCTGACAAAGAGCCTCACTATGAGATTAAAGTTATAAAAAATGTTTTCAAAAGAGAAATATAAATTTTCCTTTAGTATCAAATGTCAAAACAGCATTTTTTTGCACTGAACATATTCATTTCATGTTGTGTTACTATTTTAAGCTGCTTAAATGAATAATGCACACTGATATTAGCATGGTCAATGTGAGAAAAATGAAAGTACAGATGGAAGTTTCCCAAGGTGGAACTGAAACAAGCCTACAAATTCATTACGGCTGCTGTCAGGTGATGATTACAAAAGCTTACAAAAATATAAGGTATGACAGCAAATTCACAGGAGCACTCAGCAAAATCAGTCATAAGGAAAAGGGGAAAAATGCTGTTCAAGAATGAAAAATCAGGAGCATAAAGAAACACATTTGTGATAGTCATAAATTAACTTCTTGTGTAAGCAAATATCTTCCTAGCAGAGCATTCTGCATTCATGAGTTCTTTCTTGGCCTGCATAAATTTAATCCATATAATGTATATATTTCACTATAAAAATAATCAAAATACATGCAAACACTGATGTTCAAAACAAAAATCTGTTTGCTGCTAAAATATTGGTGGCAATGTAGAATTCAAATAATTATAAAATTTTGCTGTCTAGCTTAATGAGCGGCAGTTCCTTTTAATCTGAAAGTATTCCTCTTGTACAATGACCTAACTGGTTCATCATTTTTTGCTTCAGAAAAGGTTTCAAAATTCATGGTAAGAATCAACAAGATAATGATTATAGACTTGTGAAATAGATGCAGCAGGTGCCTTGAGTTCCTCAGGTTGTGTGTCAAGAAGTTCATCATGGGACATGCTAGTTACTTGTGTTACTAAATATGTATGTATTTAAAGGTTTAAAGGGACCTGTTAATAACATTAGGTACACAAGCTAACTACAGGTTTTAAGGGACATAACTGAAAAAGGACAAGTAATTCTTTTTTATGTCAACCCTGTATATTCTTACTAAGTCACATGATAATGATATACAATCATATGTGTCAACATGAAGATGTCTGATTAGTATGCTGAGCAATCTACTGGTTAAGTTGCCTTGTGATTGTTGTGATATGCATTAATGACACAGCAGCCCTCATGACCTCATAACCATGTCTTGTTAATTCAAACCTTCTTGGTTCCCTTGAATTTGTTCTGATTAGCGATTTTCCTGGATTATCAGGTTAAGTCATTTACAAAGATAGAAAAAAGAAAAGTAAGATCCATCTTTTCACATTATGACCAAACAGTTTAAAGATATTATTTGTACGAAATCCTTGTTGATTATGCTGTGTCGATTGATTGATTGATCGATCAAATGAATGAATGAATGAAAGAATGAATGAATGAATAAATGGAAGAGCAACAGAAGATCACTGGGCAAAGAAGAAAACAAGAAAAGAGAAAGGGAAAGGAAGAATCAAATCTGTCTTTTCACTCTACTAAAAATCAAGATCGAACACTGCTGATTTGATTACCTTTTGACCCCACTTATCCCAACAGCTTACATCCACAACTTGCCTTGTAGGCAATCTTTAGCCATCTGTTAGTTCTGATGTCACAACAAGGGCTTATGACTGCCTGACTGACCAGGTGGTATTACTGATTGGACAGGGATTGCCTAGCACTTTAACATTTGTCTTCTAAAATTGTGAATGGACTGAAGATGACATGGATACATAATCAAACAGTGGTTCTCTTGACTTTTGTTCTGATTATCGAAGTACATACCAGTGTTCCCAATTTTCTTGCTTAGATTCGGAAGCATGAATTTCTGAGTTATCAATGACATTTATATCAAGAAAAAAAAGATTCTCCCATGATGAGTTTGGAAGAAATCTGGTTTCCTGGAGTCTAGATTAACAAGACACGATTGTAGTTCTGTTCATATATTGTATCATTATTGTTGGTTCATTTATTATTTCAGAAAATGAGTTCAGAATGTGGGGTGGTAGTCTGATGGAAAATGGTGCTGACTAGAGAAAATGTTACACTACAATGCTCTAAATATAATACTGTTGGTACTATGGACAGTTATAGTGAGCTTGAACACTGAAAGTGAAAAGACTACAAACAGATCTGCCATTTGGCCAACAAAACATTATAATAAATAAATATTATAACTCCCTAAGACCTCCACACAGCCTAGGGAAAAAAAACAGATGTTTGGAAACAACAAAAAAGTCATCATATTCATTCTGTTTTGCTTATTACTAATTTGAAATGCTCATGAATGTTTTTTACAATATAATGGATCTATCCTTCAAAATTATAAAATTCACTTAATCATAAGAAAATAAAAAAATGAAAATTTTGAAATATCTCACAAGACATTATCAAAATTTTTGTTGCTGTAAGTAAAATCCATGCAATGTCATTATTTAAGAATGAGACATCTTCAAGAATTGAACCTCCACAAACTATCAGACCATTTCATTTCTATTCTGCCTGTTCTGTGAATTGTAAAATGCTTAAAGTGTTGCCCAAAAATTGGTTTGATTTAATATGGTCACAGACGGCTGCTAATATAATATGTCACATAGGCATTCAGTAACACAATTTCATGGAGCCCCTGAAATGAGTTGTTTTGTAAATTGCAATTAATGCTTTGAATGTTGTAAAATCACAAACGGACAGTACTCTTTTCCACAAGTCAAATACAGTAGAGCCCAGATATCTCGACGTCTCTTTACTTGACATTCTGCCTAAGTCGACTTGATTTGGAATTCCCAACTTTTTCTCTATATATCATTACTAAATCAAGATCCCGTATGTCGACATTTTTTCCCTCTCTTCTCTCTTAAGTCGACATGAACTGGAGTGTCGTATGACAACAAAACACTTGATGAGGATGATCAGAATGCAACGCAAAGTGACACTCGTGTGGAGGGAGAGATGGGGTTGGTGCGCACTACACATGCGTCGAAAACCATTGTGCGTGAATATGGGTGAAAGAGCGGGGGGCCCAATCCTCTCTTCTTCAGTCATGTGGCGAGAGGGTTAAGCCTAGGAGTGGGGTGAAGGGATTTTTATTCTGTGCGTGCAGTGCGTGAAACAGGGAGAGGCACTAGGCCTTCAAAAACTACTGCTTTCCCTTAAGTCGACTTTCTCTTTACTCGGCGTAATTTCAATGGTCCCAGCAATGTCGACTTATCAGGATTCTACTGTATCAATTCAGAGTATCAGCAATGCTAAATGGCTGACAAATGTTAAGGAATTCATTTTTAAAAAAATGTTAAAAAAAAACATACCTGCAGTCTTTAGAAAGCTTATTAACCAAGATTTTTCACCTTGTACTCTGTAAGAATTAGGTGGCATTAGGAGACAGATACAGGGTTGTTCAACAGGTTGAACAAAAGCAGAGTATACTTTAGTATACACAAGTCCACCATAAAGCCCTAATGCCCCAAAGCATCTCCCATAAAATGACTCAGAGCAACTAAGGTTTTTCAAAAATAACAAGTATTAGCGCTTCCCTTCGGCCATGATAATATAGAAACTTGAATTCACCTCTATGTATTATCTCATTAAGCATTTGAACCTGTAACATCCATAACTGGTGCAATTTTCTGATTGCTATATACAGTAATAATAGTTCACTGATG
Source organism: Ellobium chinense (assembly GCA_033807755.1). Taxonomy (NCBI): domain Eukaryota; kingdom Metazoa; phylum Mollusca; class Gastropoda; order Ellobiida; family Ellobiidae; genus Ellobium; species Ellobium chinense. Next base: position 522,405 of record JAWQUT010000468.1, read on the forward strand.
TGGGATACTCTCCCATGAACTAAGAGTCCAACAGTAGTCTAGGGATACAATGACAGAAAATGCAGATGGGATGATTTTCAAATTACGAGTAATTACATGTATAATTTAATGAAAGAAAACCCTTACCCTAAAAGGTTTTAAACACAATTAACTTCACTCTCATCTATACCGACTTTAGTCAGTATGTAAGATGAGAGCTGAGATGAAATTTTATATAGGATGGCAAACAATATGTGATGATAAACTACAATATTTGTAAAGAGTATTGATTAAGACCACATTATTCTCTACATTCTTCGCTGCAGCGTATTTGATATAGCCTGATGAACATGACATCTGGCTCAGTTAAAATATTACTGGCACTCACAAAATAATTTACCCTCTGAAAATTTAAAATGACTCAAGACTTAAGGGATGTCTTCCCAAACAGCCACATGGAAACAAGCATGTATAATATATTCGAGGGTTGCCTGCGTAAAAGCCATATCTCTCTTATATAATTCATATAACGATACAGTCTTTGCACAGGCGCCCCTCGATATATTAAAACTGTATAAATTTTATATATTGCTCATGAGTCTTTATGCATCAAAAATACTCAAAGTCAGTTTGTAAATTGCAAGCTTTGGAATTCATGCAAGGGATTTTGGGACATTCCCAAAGAATAACAATAGAAACATCCTGAGAAATCAACTGAAGTGTATACAAGTCCACAAATGTAGCAGGGCTCCCAGGTTTCAATGCAATCATTTATTTTGCTTATCTATTCAACCCCCATGATGCATACACCTGTGGAATGCTGCTCCTTTATTATGTTTCGAACACAAGAAACATATACACACAAGAAACATATTCTAACATACTATGCCATACCAGAATGTCCAATTTTTTCATGCAGCAGGTCAGGTTTGTTTCAAAGTTTAGGAAATACACAGACCTCTGTGTGGTATGTTATCACTTTTTAGCTATCTGTCAAGAGCCATACCTAAAACTTGCAAACATATTTTATCATAGTCCATTATACTGGACATATGTTACTCTACAATTGCTTTGTGGGCCGTACTTTACATACTTAGCTGGCCATACTTTCCCTGTGGACAAGCAGCTGGGCACCCTGTGTAAGACAACTGCAGACTGGCAAATAAGGATAACTACTTGAAGGTTTTATTGCATTTTTAAATTTTCAAAAACATGAAGTATGAGGTAAAAGAAAGAAAAATCATTTTCTTAAAAACCAGTGGGCATACAAAAGCAAGAAACCTGCAATTAAATTTCACTCACTTGGAAACCCAGAGAGGAATGGGAATTCTAAATTACTCCTGAAGACTCCAAATGAGTCGGAAGAACAATAATGAACAAAAGATGGTAGCCCGTATATGGGTTTCTCTCTCTTATTATAATCACCCATATTTTTTTTCCCAAACATTCAGTTGATACTGGCAAAGTATAATTATTCTAAAACAGCACAATCATCCAATGATCAGTTACTTAAGAAATATTTGCCTCATCCACAGACTGCATGCCATATTTCACACATTTCTTACAATTTTCACAAGATCCTGGGTGGCAAATGTTTATGTGTGTTCTGGAAAATGGACTGAAAACTCAGATTTGTCAACTGATATAAAACAATTATCAACAAGCAACTAACAGGACAAATAAATTGATATATATTACAAAATAACAGTTGTAACATCAAAACCACACGGGTAATATGTAATAATGAAAGTAATGTGGTTTATAAGTCTCATATCCAGGCTGATGCCCGCTCAGGTGACTTCACACTATTATAAATACCCTGGCAGGCCAGGTCACTCAATGACTTTCTCAACTCCCTTGGGAGTAAACAGTGCCACTGCCATTTACAGGAGCTGATCACTAGCAATTTGACAATATTTTCCACTGCCTATGGCCAGGAACCCATTTTACAGATGGGTGGACTGAGGAAAATGTGAATGAAATACTCTACCAAGGCACTTACAACATGACCGTGGTTGGGAATCAGATCTACGACCTTTAGATCATGAATTTAATGCCACAACTGTTCCGCCTCCTGCTTCAATTTAATTACCGATATTTGTTCATTTTAAAGACACTGGAGATTGATAGGGATGAATCTGTAGGGTTACAAGCATAAACATGGTGATCAAAACAAGCATAAATCAAATCAAAATGATGGTTTATCTAACAGTCAGTTGCTATAAAGCTTATATCCCTAAACTATGAACAAAGACAGCATGATTAGAAGGTGACGGAAGTCTTGTAGCTGCAGTAATCACTAGTTTAATCATTTCAGTACACCAAAAAAATCAATATTGAGGAAGAATGGGTAAAGTTCAGTTCTTGTGAGAATGATGACTCACAGAGTGTGAAACTGTTTGATGATTGCTATTTTCTCAGAATTCTTATCACTTCACAGGTTTGACATCTTACCATTTTTAAAGAATTTTATCTTAGGCCGGAATAATGTGGTTAAAAAAAAACAACAAAAAGTGCAACTTAAACCTCATTCAAAGTGCCTGCAAGGCACTGCTATTTTGTGCATACAGAAACTCATAAGTCACGTGTGTTCATGATGTGGGAAAGATAACATACTCAACATCTGCAACATCCATGGCATTTAAGGTTTGTGACACCTATTAGAGGGACAAATTACTCATTGTGTACAACCCAATTAATCCGCTAATCTATAAAATCCCCCTTTTTTGGGGCCCTGCCAGCCAGTGTCAGAGTGTAGAAATGTGTAAAATGACGTGATCTAAATAAAGCATCCAATTTTAAAGTTTCAGGTACAATTTGAGCCTTCTAGATAAAAAAATAAAGTGTGTAGGCCTATGTATTCGCACGCGGTCAAAACCAGCCAAATGAAAATTTGGGGACCAAATCGGAATTCGAGGTGATCTTTTTCGAAAGACATTTGTGAAAAATTTTGGGCGCTGACTCCCCTCAGGGTTAATACAGCTCCTTGAAAATTTTTTTCAAGACTTTTTCCAGACTTTTCAAGACCTCAATTTCAAAATTCAAGACCCACAACTCATGACATGTAGTAAATCTTTGTCTTTGTCCAGTTGTGGGGATGACGAACTGAAGTGAATTCCCCTACAAGAGGGCGAGTCCCAGCCGATCGATTGGGGTTGCACCGAAGCGCCCGGCAACAGCAAAATCAACGATATGGTAAGATACTGAAAGGTTGCGTTTCGGGTAGTATCGATATTGTAATACAGTAAAACCTGTGATGTAGGCACACTGACGGGAAATCAGAAAAGTGTCCCTACATCACAGTTGGTCTTCATCGTAGGGACAGTTGGGTTCTCCAAGTACACCGAGGTAAACAATGTTTCCTATGGCTTATACTTGAAAAGCATATCACAAACTATGAGCCTCATATCATGAGGCAAATATGATGGTACAAATACAAACTGCATGTACAGTATTTAAAGACCAGACATTTGAAAATACTCTTTTACCATTTGAATTATTACAGCACATTGGATGCCATTTACAGTCACTTTTATTTGGCCCTCATTTAACTACATAATTCTGTTTATCCCTCAATGTTTGTAAAAGAGAACAAAAAAGCTCTTGGTAATAGAAATAGCTGAGTAGTAAGCTTGCAACTGGGGCATATCTGTCGTCCTATTGACAGTCTGTAAGTTTGTGTGATCAGTATGTATTAAAAAAAACCCTCAAACGATGGAAGAAATCCTGACTTAGGTTATATAATTATTCCCATTACCCCATTCATGGAGAACCCAGTCACGGATAGTCACGCAGCAAAATTATTAATATAATCCTGTCCATTCATCAGAAATACAAAGTGATTCCTTCCCGCTTGCTTAGAGTATAATAACAATTACGAGACACTGTGTAGTATGTAGGCTACCTCTCCCCTCCACCCCCGATCACCATTTTTTTTTTCTTTTCTGGCCGCTAGGCCTAGGTGTGAACAGTGAGTACAACTCACCTCGCGGCGCCGGTTTGTCTGGGTGCGTTCAGGCAAGAGAGAAGAGAAAGCATAATTTCTACTAAAGAGCCTGCGTGGGTGGCTTACTGGATTTTTTCCCCCTCAACTTGCGTTCCATTTCCATTTGATGGGTTGGAACTTGCTTTTAATGTCCTTTTCAAAGTCCCACGTGTCCTTCTCAGCAGAGATCAATGTTAGGCCTACCGATTACTGTACTGCACTTTATTTCTAAGCACAGAAGTTTGGTTTTTTTTCCCCCTGACTTTCTTTTCTTTACTTCTAAAGCTAGATTAACGTTGTTTATGCGGTCTTTTCCTTCTGTGGATTTTACTGCCTGCCGAAGAGGGCATCTTCTGAAGGCAGATTGGCTTCGCTTTGTGGCCCCGCATGGACTTCGCCTCAACAACTGAACTCACCGCCATTGGGCACCTTAACGCGTCACCGATACTGAACTTGTCTCAGACCCCGGCATTTTGATAGCACGGAATGAGCTGTCCGGTGTCGGCTACACTAGTCGGTAGTCGCGATTACAATGCCGCCAATAATGAGGGGGCAATGTGGGCTTCGTAGTAATATTGTGCAACCAGAATTACGTCTGTGGTAGGCATACGCGAGACATGGTCTTCTTCCCACCCTCATCTCCCCACCACCATAGTCACTGTGCCGTACCCTCTGCTCTTTGAAGTAGGTAAAGCGGTGAACTCATTTGATTGTTGGACTCGGGCTTTCCGACCCGGGAAATGCATAGGGCACACGTGGTCGCTCGTCACAGTGAGAGACGGCTCTTTGATCGGTGTCCGTGCGTCGCGATCAGAGGGGGCCGCTGATCGGAGATCGGTTTCAGTGTAAAAACAGTCGGTGAACAGTAAAAGTGTCCGTAGATCGCAGCGGGTCGCTCGTCGGAGGGGCCGCAGAAGACAGGTTTTACTGTAAATGCAATGACTGCATTCGCGAAAAAATTTTCAAAATTATATCGCAGCGCCGACAATAATGAATTTCAAGACTTTTTCCAGACTTTTTGCCTGGATTGTTTAAAAACCCCCGTTTTCCAGACTTTTTTTAAGACTTAAATGGAAATATCGTTTTCCAGACTTTTTCCAGACTTCCAGACTTCTGTACGGACCATGTCCCCTTTTTCTTCCCGTTAAAAGATCGAGCAAAAGAAGTACTTTAACCTCTCTGGAAGAAATTTCCCCAAATCACAGTGGTATATGTAGAATAACACAAAATGTTAAAAGGGCCAAAAGAAGAAAAAACAATAGGTGTCAAAGACCTCTAAGTACATTCAAAGATGTTAGTGATCTAAACAGTGATGATCCATGGTGAAAATCTGAGACAAAGCTTAGAGACAATGGTCTGAATTGTCACAAGGAATGTAAACTGAGCCAGGAAAATTGTAATGAAGTAATATTTGTCTACATAAAATTTTAAAAATAAAAACTCAAAAATACAATGTTACAAGGGAACTAACAAACCTACAATAATATGGTTTTGTATAAAACAGGACATATTTGTTTCCATGTGTCACAAGCATTGTTGTACAACTACAAACCATTTTAAATGATATTTGAATGACATACATAAGCATTAATAAAAAACAGGGTGAGTTATATCCTGAACACACAGCCTGAATTTCGATTATTTTGATATCTGTATATCATGACAAGTATTGCAGCTTGACTATAAATTGAAAATATGTAACACTTCATTTTCCAGAACACTGGAAGTCACTTACTGTGAATCAGACAATCCATTTGTATTCAATAACATATATTCAGATTAACATTTTGAACCTGAACCACTCATACTTCAGCCTGGCCTTAACATATATATGGATACCTTGGGAGACCAATAAATAAAAAATAACAGCCATTTACATGATAGGCAGTTAGGGTACAAAGGTTAAAGGGGGTGCCCAGTAGTTTTCTATACTTACTGAAAGAAATTCATAGAAAAATTTCATGAATATTATTTTGCACATATGTGATCTTACATGTTAATCCACTTTCCGCATTGTCTTCCATTCCCTTTCCTTGGCCTTTTACTTTCTTTGCCTTTGCAAAAAAAAAAAAAAATTACTCAGGTTGGATACAACAGGCATGGAAACCTGAACATATGAAACACTGAGGGAGATGCGTCTACAGAAGTTCATACCCTGTTACTGAGTCAGGTAAAGAACCATCAATATATGATACTGTTTAAAAGAAAGATCTTAGTGAACAAGCACACCTGTATGCCCTAGTGTGCAGACTGACAAATCATTACCACAGGATGAAAAAGAGATCAAAACAGAGAAGATAGTTTGGCACAGAGATGGAGAAAATGATAAATGCTCAATGGGGTGAAGCTGAAGAAGCAAAGTAACTGCATGTCAATCTTACATTGAATGTTATTTTGAGGCATTTTATTGAAAACTGCTTTGTGCAGGAAATAACTTGTTGTCAACCTTACTCTGCTGAAATAACTGCAAGGAATAGAATGGCTGCCTGGCCATAATTTCCGTTGGAAGAAATAAGACACCTCATATTCTCAGGCCAAGAAACTGTGCAGGACAAGCAGGATGACTGACCGAATATGTCTAGAACTGAGTCAGTGTGGCATCAAAGCAACTGCTGTGAAATTTGTTAACACCAGTACCCTTATCCAGCAGTACAGAACTCAGCTAAACATCGGCAAACATCTGAGAAAACTAAAGTGATTTCCCAATTGATACATCATAATATGTAGACGCACTGGACAATACAAAATTAGTAAAAACTGGTAAAAAATCTTGATCCTAGTTCCTTCTCATTAGCCTAATCTCACTCTTACTCCAGTGCTGCTCCCATGTACATGCAAAATTTTAGTGATATGTCATATCTATTAAACAAGATGAGAAGCTTGAAGTTAAGATTCTTTGCCATTTAAAACAAAACAGTAACACAGCCAAGACTTTAATCCATTTGTTGATGTTCAGAGCCAGCATCACATAACAACATAGCACATTTTTTCCCCCCACTTTTTAAGAGAATGAATGTAAAGTTGTCTTTCTGTGAGCATCATGTTAAAAACTACTACAGGGGTGTAAAAACATATTTGAAATTAACCTATTTAAACTAAGAAAAAATATAAGAAACATGTATCCCTTCTATTACCATGGTTAGCTATAGCTCTGATCAACAGCAGTGAGTTAAGACTCCTCTCACCAGGCGGTGTGAATTTTATGAATGTGCACACAACTATGTGACAATGACTGTAAAGGGTTTCTTCTTAAGAAAGACATCCTTCACCAGCATGGACTCTATGACAGGACACTCCTTCTTCTGATCCATTTCTGGTGAGTTGGGGTTCTCAGACTTGTACTCTCTGGCCACCAGACCCACCACCTTCACCAAAATATTCAACAAGGATTTGTGTTCAGTCAGTGGGCTGATCAGCAGGTTACACAAACTCTGCACAAACCAAGCTCCATTCTTTCTTCTCCAAGCAAAGTGACCTGGAAAGCAATGTAAAAAAAAAAATATATATACACTGAGCAAGGCAATAACGCAATAACTCTGATAAGATGCTTGATTTCTCATAATTTCTTGCTTCGGACAGCCAGCCCCAATCTGCCTTATCAGCATGCTAATGCCAATCTTGAAGTAGAAAAGAATAAGCAGCTCTGAGTTGACATTCTCACAAGATATTCAACATGCAATACTTATGCCTTTAATTTAAGGAAAAGAAGTAAGTAATAAAAGATAACGTCTCAAATGTTTGGATAGAAGTATTAGAAGGAGAGATAAGATCCTCAGATTCTTAAAACAAGTAATTGCCACTGGGAAATATGTAACCAATGTCTTTAAAATAATTTTGCTAAGAGGGCTGAAATATCAAATGATTTGGAATAAAATCTTTAAATGACTAAATTAAATTCTGAAAACGATCATAGCTCTGATATCAATCATGAATGTTTGGAATATGCACTACATGTATGGTTGGTTACCAACAATTTTGTATACACCATGTGCTATGACTTGTGAATAAGCTTGACAGAGAGGCATTTAGGGCTATGATCAAAACTATAACAGCTGATTAATATGGTTACATTATGCCTCATTACTATTATAAAGGATTTGAAGGATTTATTACAAGACCCATCTTTGTAAGTTTGAAACAGATATAAAATAACTATTGTCTTTTGTATGAAACAGACAGTGAAATACAAATACCACTTAACAATGGCAAAATTATGATTGGCTCTAATACTCTGTCATCAAAGCTGCCCAAACACAACAGGCCAATCATCATGTACTTCCTGCTTTCAGTCTTCCAGCTGGAAAATTATTCATGACAAATTATTACTAAAGCTTCATTTAATTCTTATTTCAATCAGATTTTGAGCTGAACTTACATTTCAAGATCCCAATTCATGTATGTATCAATTTTGATCTTATCAAATCTGATCTTACCAAGTCATTACAATGCAATCATGTAATTTTTCTCATAAATAATCCATTTCCACTATGTCAGAACAAAAATACAAAGTATTTGCATATCAAACTAGTGGATATTTTTAGTTATTTTGTTACTTTATCACTTGAAACATGTAGCACTTTTAAAAACTAACAAAAAAGAACTATCTTACAAAACAGTAACATGCTTTTCAGCTGGGCACACTAGGCTTAAAATCACCTATGGCATGCATATAAGCAGGAAAAAAATAAAAAGCTGCCTAATCTTAATGCCCTCAAAATTTCATTGTGGTGTGTGGAAGAGAACAAAATGAGGTAAATAAAGAGCTCCAAATAAATGAAGAATATCAAATTGTTCATGGACAAATCATTAAATAGTTGAAAAAAAAAAACCCAGGTTTTAAGCTTTGAGTCTTTGGATAAGAAATAATACTTCATTATGTTGAGTGTAAAGATTTTCAGTGACTTTCTTCAGTTATAGTGTAATCATATTACTATCGGGCAGATAATAATTAAATCTTAAGACACCATATTAAATAGCATAATCTGAATTGAGTTAGATATGAAAGTGGAGCTTGAACTCCAGCAATAAAGCAGATGTCAGTATAAGTCACTGTGATGCTGTTAAGATGTGTATGCATTATCCCACCGCAGAAACACAACATCAAATACAGTAACAAGCATTTATACTAAAGATAAAACATAAAGAATTAGGCATGTATCATGCTGGCAATGGAATAACTGAAGCTGTGAGTGACAGAAAACAATCACTGCTCAGCAGAGAAAGATTAATAAACTAACCAAACGAATCTGGTTCATACTCATGAGAGAATGACTGAAGCTGTGAAGCACAATAAAATATACTGAGTCATGACAGAGGATTACATAATAATCAAAAGGATATGCATCTTATTAACATGAGAACAACTGAAGCCGTGAGTAAAAAAAAAACAATGAATGCCCAATAAAGAAAGATTATCACGATATCAAGAAGCATGATTCATGCGCCAAAGAAGAATAACTGAAGCTACATGAGAATATAAAATACAGAACAGTGAAAGGGGTTGATCAACATGTACAAAGCAAGTACAGTCGACTCCGCTTAATCACCCTCCACTTAATCGCCTTTTCCGCTTAATCGCCTTGTTTCCCAGGGAACCGAATTTTTCTATATAAAAGTCACTGGATAATCGCCTCTCACTCCTGATAATCGACCACTCTTCAGCGCCCATGAATTCAAAGATCGGCGGTTGAAGGATTACAGTTAACAAACAAATATGTACACAGACAGTTTAACTGCACAACGGATGGCAGACCGGTTGACTGAGTGACAGCTGCCACGCCGAAATAGGTGTGATAAGCCTTTCCTCCCCACCTCCCCTCCCCTTGTCCCCCTTCGTTCCACGCTACGCATCACTGCCATCAGACGAAAGCCGTATAGTCTCCTCCCCCCACACCTTGATTGCGCCTGTCTGGTGGATTTCGGTTAGATCAGAGAACGAGTCATGTGGATGAACGGTCGATCCCGACCTACCATCCTACTCTTTATTGTCTGCTGGGCTACTACGAGGTGACCAATGAGAGAGACAGCGGAGATCAAACATTTTGTGCATACAACTACAACACCATCAAATTCGAGTTTGTCCTGAGTCTGGCTACGAGAACGCGTCAATGCACGATTTTAAACCACAACATCAAAGAAATTTAACCCCATTACCAAAAATATGGCCGAAATTACCTTCTCCGCTTAATCGCCCACTTTTTTCATGATCCCGAGGAAGGGCGATTAAGCGGAGTTGACTGTATATTTCAAATTAACAAAAGAGTAAATGAAGCTGCAGGTGGAAAAAAAAAACAACAAAAGACAATCACTAACCCAACAAAAGTGATTTATCGATGATATGTCTTCGGCGCCAGGTAAATGTCCTTCACCAGCATTGACTCAATAACAGGCATTTCCTTTTTTTGGTGCGAGGACTTGTTATTTGGTGTATTAGATTCATATGCTGTGGACAGGGCCACATGTCCACTGACAATAACCAGTATCCTGGTCATTGATATGGAACCAATCAGCTTGCTGCTCAGAGCCTTGCAAAGAGACTGGACAAACCAAGAGCCAGTTCCCCTCCGCCAAGCATAATGGCCTTTTGGTGGTGAAGGAGGAAAGAAGATGAGTAAGGAGGAAATGCAGAGCACAGCATCTGAGATATATTAATAAACAGTAAAACCCAAACCAAAACATGACACTGCAGTGCGGTAACAGTGTTTGCAACAAATGCTGACTCAGCCAATTTACTCATACAGAATAAAGCAGTCAAAGAAGGCTGTTGCATCAAACAAGAGAAAAAGAAATTAATGAGACTGTCACAGAGATAAACATGCTGAGCTTTCATTCAACAGAACATTTATCATTCACACAAATTTTGGTAGATACTTTGTCAGGCTGCTGCTTTAACAACTCACAAAATACATGAAAGTTAGCATAAAATGAATGCTTTAAGGCACAAATAATGAAATAGTGACTTACTGACACCAAATTCAAACATCATTACCTCAGAATACAAATGACACATTTTGTCATTCTTGAAAGCTAACTATGTAAATAAAGAGATCTCATATCTATATACCTGGCACTGATCAATGACAATATGTCTATCTGTCCTGATCATGTTATTCTCCCAAGTTATACAGTCATGCCTGATTACCAGAAACTGATTTACGATCTTAACTACGAAAGTAACCATGTAGCCATATCATTTAAATTCATAGTTAGATTATCTCCATCGCATAAGGAAATTTAAACAAAATCATCTTCTCGCAGCCTTGCTGCTACATTCTTTTCATTTTGTGATAAAAGCCGTTTTGGGTAGGAGTCAACTGTGTTTGAGTAGCAAAAGCCCTGAGAAGGGCTGTTAAAACAAAAAATATCTTCTAGTTGTCTGTCCTAGTCTGGAGTATTCCCTTCCCCATTGATTGCACTTAGGCTAGTGTTAGGGACAGGAATGGAAAAAGAGTAAGCACAGAACAGTGACCAGGGTTTATCACAATATTCGAAACACATATACTCCAAATAAACAAAATTAACAAATTAAGCTTGCTCTCGACCCTAACCCAAGCACACGTTAGGTGAGTCCCAGAATTTTAGGATTTTACAAAATGGACAGATGACACTTGTAAACTGAGGTGACAACATGTCAATGCCATATCTTATTCTCATACAGAAGCTATTTGTTGTAAAAGATCTCTGTCAGTGATCTGATTTAATGTCTCACATAATGCAGGTAAAATCTTAGAACTGGTAAACTCTTACCTGGTGGAGTAGCGTACATGACCAGGAAATCCTTGTACAAAGGGGCTGGACTGATAGGGACATTTCTCACAGGAGACCAGACTGTATCTGTTTGATCTGTGACTCCAGTTTTCCCAGGCTTCAGAGGGTTTACAGTCCCTGCTTGCCCTGTCTCCTTCAGCTGTGTCTCTGGTTTGGCATCTACATGATCTGTCAACTTCTGGTGATACTCAGGTGGGTCCACACTGCTGGATAACGACTGACTACGTTGGAAATCCTTCTGGTCAGTGTAGTCAACACCGCTCTCTCCATCCCTTGAGTCTCCACCATCAGGACGTATTCCAGGTGTAAACCTTTGTCTGACCACCTGAACTGTCTGTCCATCATCATATTTTGCTCCTCTGCATGCCTGTAAAGAAAAACAATGTAATAGTAAACACACCTGACTTAATTCTCCCTTTCACTTCGCAGACAGCTTAGATTCTTTTCCATGCTTTCAATTCAAAAACTGCACACTGCTTGTTTTTCAACAACTACGGTGCACCCCGAGCCAGATGTTATCGACGAAAATTGAACTCTGAAGTCCATTTAATAGACGTTACACCTTTTCTATCCCATGAAGACAGAATATTTAAACCAGCCATATGTAAGAGTGAAAGTTTTATAAATTATTCTCAAAAGCTGGTCCATGACACAGAATATACAGCAACTTCTTCATTCTAAACTCTCAGCTAAAATCCTTTTCCATGAAAGAGCTCATTTTTTTCACAAAAATAGGAAAAACAAAACAAGAAAACAATCTCTGTATTTCCTAGCATCCACCACACTCACATTCCTTGCCTACCTGTTGTAAATTTCCAATTCCTTGCTCTATAATTTTGTCTCTTTAAAATTATTTCATGATCTAAATACCTCACTAATTTGTACTTCTCAGTTCCTTCCCTGAAATTCAAGTACATGATATTCAACTGTAATTACAGTGGCAATCGCCTTTATTTTCATTACACTGTGATAATCTACATCGTAAAAATGGACTGGGTTCTTGGCACAGTATTTTCAAATGCAATAAACTCATTAAATGCAGGTGACCTGTATGAAATTAGATACAGGAGGTTTAGCATCAATATCTCTTCACCACAGATGTTAGATTCCATTAATATTGTAGGGACAAGTTTGCCATTTCTCCAATTTTGCCTTTTCATGGAAAAGTTTAAAATTCTGATTTTCATTCATGGATGTCAGTATGCTGCATGAAGCCGTCGAGCACCACATCAATGGGTAAACCCATTAATATGGTCATTCGGTAGTGTTCTGTTCACTAAGCCGAATTGCATGCTGGTTTACTAAATTGCTGCTGTACCACAATGATTATACAAGAATTTACATCCAGCAGACGAATTTATTTTAGTCACCTAATATCCTATTCATAGAATGGTCGTCCATGCTAGTTACAATTATTCAGTGAACATCTGCTTTTAACATAACAAGAGAAATATCAGTGTGCTAGTCAACTTTAATAAACATAAACATTACCTGTAAGAAAAACAAACGTGGTTTCCCAGCCAAGCCAGGGCAATTTTTGTCATTGAACAACTCAAGAGCAGTCTTAGTTGCCAAAACTTTCCCATCAACACCAAAGAGCAAATCTTGTCGCACCCTTGTTCCCATTCTGTCATACTGTCTCTCTGTCCAGGTCTGATCTCCATGAGTGAGTATAGCGCAGACAAAGCAATCAACTTGACTGTGGTTGTACCATGTGGCAGCTGAGAAAGAAATAGTTCAGATATCAGAATTCAGTTATCAAAACTAGGGTAAAACTGAAAACAAGACTGAAAAACATGAAGGTTTGAATAGCACTATGTTCCAAAAATTCAGTACTTATCTGCACATTTTCCATTACCTTATTTCATTCTTCAGCATATCAGAATAATTACCATCTGAACAGGAATACCTGAGATGGTATAGACTGCCACTATGGTTCTTAAATTTTTGAAATCAATCTGCTGTCATTTCCATGTGTCACCAAGTGTGAAGCAACATTTTTTCACCCTGTCTTTATCCTTTTCACACAGTTGTGGGTTAACTCTCTTGTGACCATTAATGTATGTGTTGTGAGATGCAAGAAAATTCCTTGGGGATGATTGCCACAACCCTATTAGCCTTGAACTTTCTGAAAACCACACAATAATTGCAGAAATTATCATGAATGTGAGTTACAAACTGTTCTCTAACTGCGTTCCGTCTGACAGGGCTAGAAGATATAGTGTTATAGCGTAAAAACTACAACCTGGGAAGTGGTCACTATGGTTAAATTTCAGGAGCTGGAACAGCTCATTAAGGATGGCTCAAGTCTGGATTTTAGTGATGTTTGTTCATATTTGGCCCTAAAAATTAGAACAAAAAACAGACCAAGCGCTGGTGGTAAATGTGGGCGCAGCAGATAATTGAGAGATAATCTATCTTTTCGCTAACATCAGTATTATCTTTTTTTTTTTTAAAAATGCTTTTTTATTTAAATAACCAAAAAAGGACTGAACATCAATTTAAATCTTTTTCTTATTTCAGAGTCTAACATGAAATTAAGTCTCTCCAAAGTTTAGTACAATCGTTTTTTTTTTTCTTTGTGTCAGAATTTAAAACATGGGTCTCAAAATCTCAGTCCTGAAAGTTTGTGTGGAATAAAAAATGCATAGTCCTAAGAGAGTTAATGTTAAAAAATCAGTATTAAGATATGTATAAGATTTTTCATTTAAATACAAATTCATCTTCTTGCATAAGATTGGATAACTGAAAGCACAGCCCTCTGCGAAGTAGATCTGTATAGATAGAAGCCTTGTGAAAATTTGGGAATTTTATATACAGAGGTAAAATACTGAAGGACTGGTAGTAAAACAACATGAAAGATCAAAGAACATGGAGCAAAACTGAAACGAAATCTAAAGCTGCAAAGCAGCACCTGACATACCAGCAAAGACATCAAGCTGCGAAAAACTAAAGCAAAATTATACTGTGCAGAACAAAATGCAAGTGGAGATCATGTAAATCCAGATATTTTATCCACAAAATACTCTTGTGATAGCAGACATCAATTACTGTCGAAAGCTATAACAACAACCTCACCTTGTCTAAGGGCCTCCACCATTTGTACTGCCTTTAAGTCATTGTGCACGACTACATCAAAGCCCAAGGCTGTGAAAGTTTGATATAGATATGCTCTGTCATAAGATGACCCAGGTCTATCACCAAATTCTCCTCTGCTATATTTGAGGAAGTTTTCATTGTTGATGATAACTGCCAGGCCCCGTTTTGGGTAGTTAAAGTTGTATACATCACTGTCTCTGTCTCCCTGAGTCCTGGTTTCTGAAGCTACCAACGCAGTTCTGCTTTCCTGAAAGTCTTGAGATGAGGTGGATGGTTTGGCTGCTGCTGCTGCTTTGTCTGTGCCTGATGCTGCTGAATTATTCTCTGCCTTCTCTTGATCACTTTTCCTACAGAAAGTGGGTGAGAGAACATGATTGGAAATCATATCAGCACTGACCTTGCATAACAGCCTATTGTGTATTCTGGAAGATTTGAGAAAAAATTTAAGATGATAAACATGTTTAGGTCTGAGAGCAAAATTAAACAAGCCTCATGATGAAACTATGCCGTATGGAAAAAGCATGAAATATGTCGGAATAGGGCTTTATCATAATAATATCAATTATTCCAAATCCGGAGTCAGGTTAAAATGTTAGCGAAATGATAAAATAGTGGACATAGGCTATTCCACCTACACATGAATAAAGGCCTCTTGGCACAAGATATTTTCTATCTTTCCTGAATATCAGCAAAAATTTCAGCAACAACAAAAGAATCCATACAATAATTTCATCTCGAATTGATAATATGATTGATAACAGTCTTACGGTAGAATTGTCTATAAACAGCTTAACAAAATTTTACATTTTAATGCTTGGGCAGGGACTTACTTATACCATAAATGTATATCGTATATAATATATAAATATACATACCATATATATATATATAAATATAAAATATATACATGAAGTCAATATACTGACAGTTGTCTTGCAATAAACATTACAATAATTATTTCTCTGCAGGCCAGAGACAATGGTGTTGAAACTCCTTGCCTAGAGAGAAGAGTGGCAAAAGAAAGGAAAAAATACTCACGGCGCAATACAAGAGAATTTAGTGAGCTGCCTCTTGACAAATTTCCGAAAACCATCTGGAGCTGAAAATATAAGGAGGAGAGCAAAACCATTTCATAATATGCCAACCAAAGACTGAAGAAAAATATACATATCAACAGTTCTCTAAATACAAAATATTGTTACAAAAAAAACATTCAAGGAGTTACAGAAAATAAGATTTTCAGGACGTGTGGAAGATAAACATAGAAAGAAAGTATGAGAGGGCAACTAGACAGGAAATACATTTTTATCATCCTTCAGAGGCATGGTATCTGTTTAAGGATATGGATGTTTGTATTCAACCCTGAAGAAAGGCAGTTCAGTACACCAGCACTTCAAAAATCATCATGTTCTGCTGCAGCCATTGCATGTACATCTAGAATATGGCAGTCTCTTCATCCTTGGTTTGGTCTGGAGCCCTATTCTTGATGCAGTGAAAGAATGCCTAACATTTCCTGCCAACCTAGAGACCAGTACCTTAGGGCAAAGGTGCAATGTCCACTAACCTGCATCTCTTTGACATCCACGGGGATTTGCCAGTGAGGGAAAGGACAAGAAAAACATTAATGGAGCGGGGTGGAGGGTTGGATTAGTATAGTGCAGGCCAGAGTGTATACCACATGCTAGTAGGTTCTGTGCTTAAACAGACTTGAAGGGTTCCATCCACTCTTGTGATGAGATCCATTACCATGGAAATGGTTGACTCTCATTCCCAGGATCTATCCATATGTACATGGATGGCTCTTCATTCAAAGCCACTATCAGTGCTGGCTATGAGCTAATTAAATATCGTAACAGCCATCCAGAAGCTTATGCTAGACTTTTTGGTTCTTATGGAACATTCTGTTCTATTTGTAAAACAGAAGAAAACAGCAGCTGAAAGAGCACTAAGGAAAAAAGCTTCAGATTTTGAAACTGGAACAACTGTGCCAGATGGCGTCATATTTCCAGATTTATAATCATTCCTCCAGGCTCTACAAAATGAAGCAATTGCAGGTTCTGAACACAGTTAGTCATCTGACCTCTACTTATGGTGTTGAAGTGACCTTTCAGATCATGAGAGTATCCCCCCGTGCAATTAAAAAGCAGATACATTATCAAAGACTGGTGAAGTGAAATGATGCCACAGTCATGACCGGTACCACAGACTTATGGGCTAATACTTAGAACCACCTATCAACAAGAATGGCTAAATTGGTGGGCAAAGGAACAATCTGGATACACACTGTTTAACCATCCGACAAAACCAACACTCACTGATCCATTATATCACCTGAAAAGAGCAAATCAAAGCCTCATTTTTCAGCTGATGATAGACCATGTACTGGTTAATAAACATGTGAATAAAATTAACCCAATTGTCAGCAATGTACCCATCCGATAAAGTGAGTTGGTGTGCATACTGCTCCACAACCCTTGACTGACAGACCTGCAGTGTTTTCTCCAGACTGTGAAATTCACTCTATAAATTCCAAAATTGTCCCGAAAAAGACACTGAATGCGCACTGATCTCCCCTTCTATTCTGATCTCCATAGTTTGCAATACTTGAAAAAAGAAAATTTATGACCAGTGGAAATGTCTCTTCCAATGAAACTTGGAGAAAATACTGGACTTGCAATACTGACTTCTGCCACAATCCCCAATCATCAAACTGAGGATGATATCTGAGAGATAAAGGGCTGTCACTGCTAATGGCTGTAGGGACTATATCACCATCAATATCATCATTTTCAAAAATATAAAAAAACTCTCAAAACTGTGGCATGAAAGAGTTAATAAATGTTCCAAATCTTCAAACCTGTGTCCTTCTTCAGGGAACATAAAATAACGAGTAAAGAAAGATCACACATCACAGCATAACTTCATCATCATCATCATTATTTACAAAATATTTATCAGCACCAGATAAGTAGAGAAAGAAAACTAGAATAATTCAACAAATTTAATAAATTTTTGGACTAACGTCCTTCTGATGCAGAATATCAATGAAATTAGAATATCAATCAAATATCCAACATATCTAAACAATACACCAATTTCTTTTCTACAAGACGAAAAACAAGAACTATTTACTATCAATATCTCAAACAAGCATAATTATACTCTTACTGCCACACAACTGCCAAACAACCCCCCTCCTTCCCCACCCCACCCTGACACACACACGCATTTTATAATCCCAACTTCTCTTGTAAACCACTCTTGCCATTACGTTAAACTAGCTTTCCTCCCTTTCTTCTTCCATCTTCCCTTCCCTCTCATTCTCTCTCCTCATCATCATCATCATCATCCTCTAGAAGTAAAATTGAACTTTCAACACAGAATTGATCTGGCAGCCACAAATTACCATGTCACTGACTGAATATCTGATAAGAAATCAAATTCTAATGTTAACTCACTGTCCACATCTCCATCCTCAGGGTCAGGTCTAGCCAGTGCTTCAATTTCTGAGTTTAATTTTGCAAATTCTTCCTCATCCATCTTTCTTGCTTCTAGATGGTCCCTCCTTTGCCTTGTTATGCTCTGCCCTAAAAGGGTGGAAGAAACAGCTTTACAACAAGAGTACATCATTTGATTTGGCTCTTCTGATCTGACAGACATTAAAACCTCTGTAAGATTCCAACAGATTCTCCATACACAGAGTGTAACACACGGTGTTTTTTTCCAATTTGCCGCTGAAGTTTAAATCCCACCCCTAAAAATAAATTGGACATGTGCTGACAGTGAAACCCCATTATCCTGCAACTCCAAAGGTTGCATTCCTTAAGAAAAACATAAAATTTCTAAAATTTAACAAATACCCCCTTTAATTTATGACAACAGAGAATGTCTCCCCCAGTCCATATGATCTGATGAAAACACGGAACATGCATCAAAATTTCCTCTCCTTGCTTTGTATGGAAGATTATTAGACACAGTCATTAATAAATAATTCAGGATATATTTCTGGAATTGGCACAGTTTCATCAGATCTGATGTCTGGTGCCACTGATTTAAATTTTGTTTACTGTTGTGTGACCTCTTTACTGAGATGTCTGGGCTAGCAGATGTGTGATAGATCTGCTTAGTAAAGAAACTTAATCTCACTGAATACCATGAAGAAATTATACATTTTCATTTGCTAGCAGTTATCATCAGTGTAGCAATATACTCTAGTCTATTGAAGCTTAAGATGACTTCAAACAGGTAGATAAAACAGTAAATTTACAACTTATTTCATTTTAACTGCATGTTTTCACTGTTTCAAATATTTTTTACCTCATAAACAGGATCTTACCAGTTATTTACTATTAGTGTAGGCGTAGCTTGAAACCAAAGTCAAGCTGATGATTATTTTGAAAATATTCTGGTACACTGTCTTAACTGTTGACACTGATTTGTGGCTGAACACATTTATCAGAACACAGTACACAGGCAGTAAACTGGTAAATGCACCCAGTCCCAGTCCAGTTGATAATCCAGATGTCCAGACACATGTACATGTGCTAGATATCAGACTCAGAGAGAGCAAACTATCACAATCACGGATTCGTAAACATAGCATATGCGGTATCCATAGCAAGCACGGTATCTAGACTAGATTAGACTAAATTTCGTCTATGATCCCTTTATGCAAAACGGGAAAACTGGTATTTATAATTTATATTATATTTCTAAGTAAGCACTGATGATGAAGATAAAGCGCATGTCGCCACGGAAATCCCACTGGCACTGTGTAGCATTAAGTCTAGACTACCTTGTCTAGTATTGACAATGTCTGAACAAATGCCGTTCTTCTCCGTCGAGTTTTTAATTTCCACACCCGGACTTAAGTGTAATGGACAGTTCAAGTTTAATTTTCTCCAAAAGTAAACCCATCCTGTCTGAAATTTCCCATTTCCTGGATACTCTGCTGCCTTCCCCTGAAACTGGAGCTCTTCCGACTTAGGAAATTGCTTATGCTTCAACTCCAAATACTGTACCATTATAATGATGAAAATCCCCGATCGAAAGGCTTGAATTTACAAAATACAAGCATACATCTCAGGAACTTCAAATTATTTAAATAATCATCATCATTTATGAATTAAACAAAAATTAAGAACTTTAAAACAGACGTAAAAAGGTAGGTTTCCACAGATAAATAAAGTTAATTTAATGATGCAAATTTTCAATCTAACAAGATCTTCTTCAGGCGTGAAAATACGTATCATCATCGTCATCATCATCATCATCATCATCATCATCATCATCATCATCATCATCATCATCCTCATTATTTGTTTAACACAAAATAAAATAGAAAAGCGTCTACCAGTTTTTCAGTCGTATTTTACAATTTTATTTAAACTATAAAGAGAAGCACATAATATGGAAGTATCAAATTTTCGGAATTTAACAATTCCTTCATCGGGAATAATAAGTAAGTAGGCTTAACAATAATGATAATGAAGAAGAAGACAGATGAAGAGACCTAAGGCTATATGGGTGTGCTAATTTCAAAGGATTCGATGAGAGTTCACTAAAGAAAACAGAGGGAGAGGGGTGAGGGGAGTTCAGATAGAACAAGAACAAATACACCCGTGCCCCCCCCCCNGGGGGGGGGGGGGGTAGGCCGCCGAGGGGAGAGCACAGGTACCAATCCGCAAAGCAGTGATGTGCTCCCACGCCCTCGACCGCCACGGTCATGATGATGATGATCATCATCATCATCATTATATGCCTAACACAGAAGCAAAAATGGATCTTAGATTTGAATGAAAATAAAGTTAATCTGGAATAAATATTAGAATAATGCTGATAATTCTGCTGCTTGCTTTTTTTTTTTACAATTTCTAAGGTTGAAAGTAAATTGCCTTCTTGTTTGCCATGATTGTGTTATTGACTAAGAAAGATCAGACTATCTGCGTGAGACTGGAATTCTTCTTTAAAGACTGATTACCGGTATTATATTTCTTATGCTTGCGGATAGCAGGGCACTGTTCAGCAAAAGCAAAGAGGGACTACAAAAACGGTCTACTTACTTAAATACTTATTGTGACATGTGATATAATAGGCCTAATATCGTAGTAAGCACTAAAAAGACAAAAATGGTGGTGTTCAGAAGATGGAATGGAATAAAACATTCTGATAAATGCTATTTTTAAGGGAAAATGGTGAGACCACGGTGCTTTGCATCCGTTATTGGTCGCCGTAGAGCAAGAGTGGACCATCCCACATTTTTGCGATTTTCGGGGTAAGGGGTTCTATATATAGATATTGACTCCATTTTGCTATAAATATCAGTTAAATTGCTATGTTTGGCCCGTGGGGAGTTCTAACATCAACGTTTTCTTTAACAAGTCTTTGTAACTCAGTGGCAACATAAACTTCATCCCACAGTTTCTCAAAACACAGCAAATGTGGGATGGTCCGCTCTCGCTCTACAGCGACCATTTCATCTGTCATGTTCAGGAACATATTCGCATATGGACGTTTAGAAAAAAAGAAAGGAAAAAAAAAGGAAAGAAAGAAATTTGTAGAGCAAGGTAGAATAGCTTTGTTCGGACTAAGAGTTATTTACAAAAAAAACACAAAAAAAAATAATAAAAAATCCGGAAGTGGTGCCAGATAGCAGATTTTTTAATAGTTCAGTGACACCAGTCCTGAATTATACTAATGAAGTGTGGGGTTTCTGCAGTGCATACTCCCTTATAAAAAAAACACCCAAAAAACTGCAGATATATTTCTTACAATCTCTCCTTTCATATTAGTAAATACACATACTAGCCTTTTAAACCAAAAGGACACCACCCTCATGGGCTATCGATTTTGAAGTTTATATGCTTACTACTCCTTTCTTCGTCTCATTTGTTCATCGAAGCAAAGGAATAGAATTTAAGAGGCAATGGTTTAAACCCAGTAGTCTCCCGCCGTTCCACACTCTGCCCTCAGGGCAACCGCACACTAGCTCTGCTCGGGTCTCTCAGCCGCAGAAAGATCTATCATCCTTCCTCAGGGTCCTCTTGAGACATCCTACCGACAACACCAAGTGTAGACTGGTGGAAAGGTAGAGAGGGTGCAGATAGAGCGGGGTGACTTCTTCACATGCCCGTGAAATCCGGTAAAGGCGATCTCACGCAGGCCGAACAAAGTGCAGTTTTTGGTGAGGCGAAAAATGGAGCTGACCCACTTATTTTTACAGTTTGCTAAACCAGTAAGGCAGTCTTTCAAGTGTCTGTCATAATGATATAACACCTCTGCCCGATCTGCAGGCCCCAGACAACCCACAGAGTTACATTATCCAAAGTCCGAATTGTTCCATCCGCTGCGCGCATGGCTAGGCTGCCATAACCTGACGTCAAATATGTTCTGGCCACATGGCCAAACTGTCTAGCCAGTGCTCTGCGGACGGATGATAGCATGGTGGTATGAATGTTTTAATTTTTCTGTGAACAGTAGATATGTCAACCAATTTCAAGCTGAGCCAATAAAAATGCAGAATTTTATTTGGCTTACACTATCAAACTTTACCTTTGAATTTGGATGACCAGAACTTTAATTAAAAGCTGAATAATACATTGTCAGAAAGAGGTGTCTGTAGCTGCTAGAACTTAAGTGACGTCATCGTTGTTGCCACAAGCCGTTGCTGATCAAGGAAGGGGAATAATTCTGGACGCGAGGTGCAAACCCGGTAACTCTAGCTCCTCTTATTGCGTCATATTAGGCCTACATACGCGCACGGCAACAGAACGATGCTCTTTCTTCGCAAAATTGACTCGGTTGGCACCATATATAATTTTCAGAGAGAAAAAGTATTGGGAAAAGGAAAATTATTTTTGACATGCTTGTCATCCTTTAAGATGTGCATATTGCACCTTTCTTCGTTTCGGCTATTCAGCACAGTAAGAGACATTGCCCTATAATAACTTAATTTCCATACAATGGTTTATACGCAGTAGTCTCTCGTCGTTCCACATTCACATTATCTGAATTGATAACATTCGTAGTGACACACTTTCCAGATAATATCAGATTGGGTTCACATTCCTCCCACTTGATGATAATGAAATAAAAGAATGATTAAAGAAAAACAAAAGGAATATTTTAAGGGCACAGATAATCTACTAGAGCGACGGGTTCTGTAACCCATAGTTAAGAGACACAGGACAAGGTAGGGGGCAGTATTCAACGAGCTGAGACAACCGTTTAAGAGTGTTTTCAGGTTCATTGTGGACCGTTTTCTGAAAGAGATGACATATCGTATAAGGATGACCTCATACTCATCAAGAACTGTGTGTTGTTATGAGGACATGACATGGATAAGCAGGAGGGAGTGCGAACAATTGGGAAGTATGTCACGGTCAGGGGTAGGCTTACATGGAAGTTAATAAACATTTTGAGGCCGTACCATAAAGTTAACGTCCAGGAGGCGTCATGGTAACACATTCAGATTAGCAAGCTGAGCGACCCTGGATTCGATCCCAGGCAGGAAGCTCACAGTTTCTTGTGGTAGGTTATTCGGCCTTTCTTCACAAAATTGATATAAAATTGATCGTTCACGGTAATTTGATACAATCCCATTGATACTTTCTCCAGATAATATCAGTTCGCACTCAAATTGCTCTCCCTTGATGATTATGAAGTAGAATAATTCAAAGAGAATATGCCTTCCCTTGGCTACAGTTGGCGTTTTTCAGCAGAGAGTCTCGAGGGGGCCCGTGGTGGCGAGACATAGAAATAGAGAAGTGAACACGCGGTTGCTCTAAGGACAAGGCAAGGGAAAATAGAGGGAGAGTGTAGGCAGGCGGGACTTCTCAGTGACCTGGTGATTTATAGAGTTGCGTCCCCTCTCGCGCGGAATAAAGAAGGTTTGTGACGCCTATTAGAAGGGCAAATCACTGATTGTGTACAGTTATCTAACTGTAGAGTGAAGAGAGCCAGCTTTTTGTTTCTTTAGCCTCATCAAGACTTACGCCTTATTCGACCAACGCTGGATTGCCAGTGGAAGTTCTCAGCACATGGAGAAATTTTAATACCCCGGTCCCCGCCCCATCAGTAATCCCTATCTTCCCCCGGTCTACAGTCTACAGCGACATTGCATGTCTGACTAAATTAAAGCCGGATAAAATCCGCAAAATATGTTTGTCTTTTGTTTTTCCTTTTTGAAATTATTTTGTGTTGTCCTGAATGTCTATTGCGGTCAATTTAATCATGGACAGAGGTTGTCATTAGCGGCTAGTACATTTCATTTGCCGTGTACACGCCACTAAACTAACTGGTTGTCTCTCTGTAGCTTTATTATTGAGACCAATGAGCCTACTGTTCACATCGTATTGCTAGTAAATTAATATTTCTGCTCAACTCCATTCGGAAAATGGATTCTCCTCAGAGACCTGCCATTATAGCATATCTCTGGTTCTACTAGGCCTAGTAGTTTTGATAATGATCCGTTGGCGCCCCTTGACAAGGCGAAACCATTGAGGCGAGACAAAGGAAACCAAACGATTGATTTTAATAATGAATGCTGGATAATTTTCGGACAAACAGACAGACAGACAGACAGACAGACAGACAGACAGACAGGCAAGCAGGCACGCACACACACACACACACACACACACACACACACACACACACACACACA
>JAWQUT010000468.1:547239-583970 GCA_033807755.1 Ellobium chinense
GAGAGAAGGAGGTAGGGCGAAAGTGAGATTACGGGGATAGTGAGAGAGATATTTCCTATCATTCAGAATGTTGTTTTTTTCATACGTAGTTAACGCAAATAAGGAATCAGTTGGAGTAAACAACTAACTATCAATCCAATTACGTGTACCCAAAGACTATAAATAGTGATTGCCTAATGTGTCCTTGTTATTTTCAGTCTTTGATATATGTACCTGTGTTGCCCTCCACGCGCTGATGGTTGACCCCATCACACCGTGCAGTGTTTACACCACACAGAGATGAGAGATTTTTACAACTTTATCCAGAAAGAGAACACGCATCATCCTCAGCCTCATTTTAAAGAGACAACAACAATAACAACAACAACAACAACAACAACAACAACAAACAACAACAACAACAACAACAACTACAACAACAACAACAACAACATATTTATTATTATTATCCCTCCTCTCATCTATCCTTGTTCCTCCTCCCTCACAGATACAATTCAGGACATTTGCCTAAGGCACAGACTTCAGAGGGACTGTGCTATACGTGATGGACATAGTTTAATACGTAGGTCATTTTTATGGGGGGCAAATTTTACTCTATGCTAATTCAGTTTGATTTATTAGGCAAACAGTAAAAGTTCAGTAATTTCATCACAGACAAATTCTATAAGACTATCAAACTTTCGTGTTTTTTTTTCGTTTGCGAAAGAAATCCAATGATTGCACGTTGTATTTACTCCTATCTTTCGAGTTATAAACGCACAGTTTCAGTTGGCTATATATGTTTTTTCTCCCTTTTAGTGATTCTTGTAATGGCTTTAGATCTACGTACACATACTGTACTTTTATTAGGGTCTATAATTTTTTTGTTGCGCAGGCGCGCAGTCTCCGCTGTTATCGTAGGCTGGCAAATGTCAGTAACATAAATTAGGCTACATTAGCGATTTGAAGGCCTACATCTTTACAGTAGGAACACATTTTAAATGCAATTCTTTAAGATTTGAATGGTTGAGATAATGATAAACTCAAAATAGGGAGGACCCTTGGGATTCTCTGTCAAATAACCAGTCCAATGAACCTCGATTTGTCCATATTGCTTTACGGGTATTTTATTTCCATAGTTCCTCTCCTCTTATTTCACTCTTTTTCTGTATGACTTTCTGCTTTAACCACAGGCCTTTTCCAAACATTTATTCCTGTTAATGCTTCTGTCACTGGATGCAGATAAGCGTGTATATTTCTTAAGGCGACAGATACGTCGAGTAGCCGGAGGTCGAGGATAGGTCAGTAATGCTGGTCAGGTACTAAAATCAAAATTAAAAGTCAGTAGTTACGACATACGGTGTTATTGGGTGCAATAATGTGACAAACACATGTCTGTCTGTCTGTCTGTTTGTCTGTTTGTCTGAAAATTATCCAGCATTCATTATTAAAATCAATCGTTTGGCTTCCTTTGTCTCGCCTCAATGGTTTCGCCTTGTCAAGGGGCGCCAACGGATCATTATGAAAACTACTATGGCATTGGGTGATGCTCTACTGGTCACACGGAAAAAAAATAGTTTGGGGGGGGGGGGGGNGGGGGGGGGTTGTGATTTTTTTTTTTTCTTTATGGGCTTATTGTAATTTCTTGATATTATTAGTTCTACCCTCAAATCAAATCGTTCCTTATTTCCCCTGACAGGGGAGTTCTTCATTGATTCCATCCAAGGAGGGTAAAAAGACTTCGAAGTGCAAAGGTTAAAAAAGGGGAGATGATCGAGTAATCCATCCAGTCATGTGACCCTGAATGTTCGCATTTCGCAAGTATATGGCGAAGTTGTTCACCTGTGCTTACTACCAACATCCAAGCCGAACAAGAATAACTCTTCTGTTACGCCTTAATGGTAAAGTATTTCAGACTAAATCTTGACATGATGGTTTGGCTAGATATAGACTAGTCTAGTGTAGTCATACTAACTTTGACATTTGTTTGTTTTTGTTTTAAGACTCTCGTCTAGTCTAGTCCAGAGTTTTAGAGTCTCTCAGTGAGGGACACAGTGTTCAAGACAAAAAGTGACATAGCCATAGGATCGGAGTCATGATTTTGTTCAGTCTACTTTACGAGATCTAAAACTGAATGACTTAATTAGACAAGACAGAATCTAAATCTTAACCCTTTCGTGACGGAAGGTATTTTGGTGATTCAATTTTCCCATATTTTTGCTAGAAAATTGTAAAGAAGCATCAGTGAATTTAGAGGTCTGTCATTACATGAGGAATTTTCACTTCCAGTGTACTCCAAAGTATCACCATACAAGCATTTGTATGACATCAGTATGGCAAAAAAGTGGCCTCCGAGTTCGTTTTGTGCTTGTATCTGCACAACTTGATGAGGGCTCCATCGTGAACAGCACGCCGGTTGTAAACAGGAACAAAGCAAAATTCAAATTCCGCTTACATTTCGTTTCGATAAACTTTCGATACAGACGAGGTGTATTCGTACTGAATAAATATCGCTGAATACAATTCTGAAGTCGGTTTGGCTCTAATTATTTGCTATGATTAGTTAAAATACGAGAAAAATATGACGTACCACGTATGTCCTACTGGTCCTGACTAGCCACTATACATGACCTACCACATACGTCCAAACGGTATCTTGGCACAATTAACGAAGAGCAAAATATGACGTACGCTGTACGTCATATGGGTCACGAAGGGGTTAAGGACCAACTGTTTTTAAAACAGTTCAAGTTCAGTGATGATTGAACTATTGAACAGGTGTTGAATGTTTGAAAGAGACTCACACCCTATGCTCATATCTCGATTATAGAATGAAGGACATCACGGTGAGGGATATCCCTCAGCTAACACTCCTGACCTGTCTTGCCCCTGCCTTGTCATTAGGGTTAGGGGTAAGATTAGAGGTGGGGATAGGCCTAGGATTGGGACTGTATTAAAAGACATGAATTCTAGTAAAGGGTAGGAATCTCATGTGGAATTCCTTCTGAATGTTCGGTTATATGAAAAGGTGGAAAGTTTGTAGTAGCCTGTAAAATTGTCTCTCTGTCTAAGAGAGAGAAATATGAAATAAAGATGATGAAACAGAGAAATATTGTAATAAATAGTCAGACTAGACTTCACTTTAAAAAGCAAATTTCTGGCCGAAGTGCCTGCCTCAAGGAATACTTGTTACAAGCAACATCATGACCGCACTCTAAATATTTTCATTGGTGCAGCCTGTGATTCTCATGCCAAAAGCTGCCTCAAGAAAACAAGCTAATTGTGCCAGTTGGTATCTGGCTGAGGACAACTTTATTCATATCAGCGAGTTTGCAGCCTATACTATTTCCTTTCACTACTCCCATCTCCATCATGATCTCACAGCAGAACTGTTGTTTTAGATCTCCTCCTCGTCCTCCCTTAGTTTCTTTTTAAGTTCCTTGAGGACTTTCTGCCTTATTCTGCCTCAACATGCCCCTAGTCTGTGCCCTGCCTGCTAAGATATTAGCAATTTTGTTCCCATACACACCAGGATAGTTGGGGCTGTACATCGACGTGATTGCAGTTCGGAGCATACCCTTTTCTGCATTTGTCACCAAGTTTTGTGAGTCTGTGATTATTACAGTGTTGTTGTTATTCAACCAGAAAGATATTGCAGTTGCAAAGCTGCAGTGATAGCCCCTACTATAGTGAGTACTATTCACATGCTGGAAGTGGTTATGTCATCACCCCCTGATCCTTCATGGACAACATTTCCTCCACAGTATTCAATAAAGTCCCATTCACCCTTTTTGCCTCTTGCAATGGACCTGTCTGAATAACTTATAACATCTGCAGGGCCAGACATGGATTCCACCAGTTATTAAATTCTACTTTACCTATGTGTATATGCAACACACACAAACATGTGGCAAATTGAAGGCATGCAATCCTACATTGCCAATGAAGAGTGTAAGAAAGGTCTTTAGGAAAGTTTTAACATCCAGAGTAATCAAATAAAATATGGTTAAAACTGAATCAAAAGAGACATCACTGTTTTAAATATATGTGGTGAGGTTTGAGGATTCTTAAGAGCTCAGTCAAGTGTAACTCCATCAACAATCTATTTGTAACTTGTAAGGTATTTTGGTAGAAAGATTTCCTTATTTGGCACAGGGAGTAAAAAATGACCTGCCTCTAAAAAATTCTGGAGGGAGTCATGTCTACAAACATCTGAAAGTAAAAGTAGGAATGAGAGAAATGAAGCAAGCTTCAATGTTAATAACAAATACATTTCTATTCTGCTAAATTAACTATGCACTGAGGACTGAGTCAAAAAAACTTTTAAAAGCCAGATTTCACCCCAAACTCTCTTATCTCTCATTACAGTATTCAATGTTTCATAAAACAGTTTTAAGGCTATCTTTTACCAACTTGAACCATAATCCAAACCGTTATTCTGCTCATAATGACCTCGTTCTATACAACTGTACAGAGTAGACTATATAGGTTCTGTTCTAAATCCAATTAGTCTAGTTGAGTCAGTGAAGTCCCAATATGTCAAGTCCCACATAGATGTGAAAAGTTAATTTATGATGTGAAGAGATACCAGATAGGTGAGATTTTATGGAAGGCTTCTCAAAGTTCCTTGAGATTAGACTCCATCTCAGGCTCAACCTATCATAAGAAACAAAATCAGCTCTTGTAACATGAGGGCTAGTGAACTTGACTACTTTAGTCAATGTACTGTAACTGTCTTGGTGTGTATTTTAGGAAGTTGTTAATGGACTGTCTTGATACCAAGGGATTTGGACATTGCATGCTACTCTAAGTAAGGCAGGAAGCGATGGATTAATTCAGAGCTCACTTTAGCAAGACGTATTAGTTACATCCCCCAGATCAATCAGATGTTATGCCGACGACACGCAGATCTATATGTCGTCAGGACCGACAGACCTGAGTAGCCATATTACTAGTGCTGAAATTTGCATTGAGGTAGTTAAGGACTGGATGACATTTAACAAATTAAAGATGAATGATGACAAGACAGAAGTAATTTTGTGTTCCACTGATGCAAAAATCAAATCTCTCAATGAATCGTCCATCAAAATAGGCGGCAGTGAGGTAAAGCTCAATGACAAAGCTAGAAACCTCGGAGTAAACTTTGACAACACACTATCAATGTCATTTCATGTAAATCAACTTGTAAAAAACATGTATTTTGAACTCAGAAGAATTAGTGCCTTAAGACTATATCTGACTGAATCAGCCGCAAAAACGTTGATAGCAGCGCTTGGATTATTGTAATTCTCTCCTGGCTGGTGTAACTGAAGAGAAATTAGATAAATTGCAAAGGGTACAAAATAATGCGGCCCGTGTAATCCTAAAAAAACGAAGGTTTGAATGTAGTGAACCTCTTTTAAAAACCCTGCATTGGTTGTCAGTGAGAGCAAGAATTGAATACAAAATTCCTCTGCTTTGTTATAACGCTCTAAATGGTTAGATCCTTACGTTCTGAAAATTCTCTTATTCTTTTAAAGCCTAAGACAAACTTGACGAAATTCGAGGAACAAGCATTTAGTTTTGTATAACAACCTGCCTCGTAATATTAAAAATTCCGACTCATCGGCTGCATTCAAAGGGTTACTTAAAACACATCTATTCAGTAAACATTTTGATTGTTAGTTAAACACAGCTGACTCTGTCACAACTACATTTTGAATAGAGCTATATTATTGTATATGAAATATGTGTGAGTAGGTATGCGTGCGTATGTGTATATATGCCTGTGTGTGCCTCTGTGTGTTTGTGTGTGGGTGTGTGTGCGCGCACATATATATATGTGGGTGCGTGCGTGCGTGCATGTATGTGTGTGTGTGTGTGTGTGCGCGCGCGCGCGCGCGCGTGTGTGTGTGTATGTGTTCAGGTACGAGTGTTTTTTCATACTTATTGTACTGAAGTGAGCTTGCATGCATATCTGAGAGAATCTTAAAATGTCAAAGCGCCTAGAGCCCACCTCGGGGATTGGGCACAATACAATCTACTATTATTATTATTATTATGTTGATACAAAATAAGGTAAGACTTACATTTAGTAGCAATGCCCATATAAACTGTAGAAGAAGCACTAGTACCACAGCTGCAGAAACTACTTTTGAGATTCTACTAACAACTAATTCCCCCATTCTCCCTCTCCGTGAACTTTCTCAGAAGGTAATTTTTTTTCAAGCAAAATGTGTCGCTGCTGAAAGTAAGTTTGACCCAAAATAAAGATACTCTAAGTGTGTCCATGATTGAGACTATCACTGACTGTGTTGATTCACATAGTATCAGTAGACCACAAAACTCCATGCATCATACAATATGATATTTGATAAGACAGAGGTCACCATATAATAGAGAAAGTTTTTCATTATGTGGTGCACTCAAAGTGCTGTTGAAAAGCAGTCCTGTTATTTTTTTGAGAATCTAGAATCTTGAATCCTTTCTTTATGCTTGTTATTTTGATGAATAGAATTATGTTGAGTGGATTATTTCAGAAATATTTTGTTCAGTTACTTGGTTAGATATGTTACTAAAATTACTAATAAATTCAAATTCTTAAAATGAAACATTTAGTAAAGTTACAAACAAACAACCTCTATTCATTATGATTTCACAAAATTGTTTGGATGTAAAAAAGCAAAGAGAGTGGCATTTCATTTGATAGAACATGAAAATTATGCTGGAATACCAACTGGATTGCACATAACGGAGAAGAAGAGTAAACATTGGGAATATAATTTGAACTTATCACAGGAAAAGGCTTTTAACTTATCAAGCAATGATTCATTGGGAACTTTTATCTCTTTATTGTCAGAAATCTCATGTTATGGAAATAACAGATGATCCAATATGACAGTTTAAGAGATTTGACTGTGCTGCACATGATTTTAAATTTAAGGAAGATATTGAGAGGGGCATTGTCCGGATTAAAGTATGGTCCATGAGGACTAGATGTCCATTGGAGTGCATTAGAGGCATTGCAGTGAGTCATGAAAGTGTGTGGGGGAGTGACATGAGTCAGTCAGAAGTTTAAATAATCTTGTCAGCATGCTGTTAGGGCACATTATTTCTCTGCACAAAGCTTGCCTCAAGAACAAATGCCACCCACATGCTTTAATTAAAAAAAAAAAATGGAAGCAGAGACATTCTTTAAGGACATCCAAGTGTCACCCAGCACCAATAAGAAGATAACAAAAAGTAGCTTACTGATAGTGAGAGAAACTGTGAAAGATAGAAGTGGATAACCTGGGATAATATTGTAATAGGTAAAATTTGTTAATAGCTCTTTGCAGTGTAGCAGATAATGACTAGATATCACATTCTTAGTGGGTAGTGACAGCTGCAGAATGATGAGTGGTGAAGAAGAGGGAGAGCAAATATAAAAGATTTGGTGTTACCATTTCAGCAACAAGAACTGTAAGGTAACAATGGACAGTTCTGGCTTATACCTGCGATATTGATGCACATTTGTGACATCTAGACAAAAACTGAACCAAGATAAAACCAATCAACTTGTCACTTCTCATTCTTTCCTTCCCCCTGCCTTTCAGGACAGCTATTTTCATTACTGGCTTTATATTGCATAGAGGTGAAAATATTTGTGCTTTGATTCTACATATCATTTTATCATGTAGTTTTCTTGATTATCAGAGGAGACGCAATAATTACCTGATAAAGCTTTTGTCACAAGATGTTTGATACAGTGATTTTCATGTGACAGTATGGTGAATGTTGTACTTCAGTTCACTTTTATCTTTATATTTTAGAATATGATGTGAGATTGTAGGTTTAAAACCAGTGCAGAGAAAAGAGCAGCCTTTGTAATTAAGTATGCAGTACCTTGAGACTAGTTTCCACCATGTATTTGGCCCTAAATCCGATTCAGTTGAATTCAGTAAATTTGTCAAACCTTTAAGATAATGGTAATAGACACAACACTTAAATGATTTAATGTCGCAAAATGTAGAGTTTGTAAAGAGTTTGTCTGAATATCCTACGACCCTGACTGAGTGGTGAGATGTAGAAAGAAGTCAGTTCTATATTCCCGAAGTCCTACTTTTCCCCATCCTTTGTCTAAACCACACCGCACTTTTTACACCAGCAGAGCATTATTTTAGCCTTATCCGGTTCATGAAGTCTTAGACTAATCACTAGAATGTTGCTTTTTGATAGGCTGCCTGAACTTTAAAGCATAGGGGAACATTTTCATTTATGAGTGTATATAACAGTGAGAAGCTAGGGCTGTGGAATCATAGAGATGTGGGAACATGTGAGAAAGATCTATATGCACATCCATGATTGTAAGAAGGTGAGAACCTTCATAAGCATTGCTTTTTAATGTCAGTCACAAACTTGGAGAAAAGAAAAAAAAAAACATAACTGATGAAAGAAATAGCAATAACACCAACAGCATTTAATTGTGCAAAAATATGAGGCTTTAGCCGTTCCCAATAGGCAGGAAAAGTGTTGAAGACTTAACATAGCAGAAAGAGAAGGAACATTAACTCTCTATAGTCCACATATTGATATTTTGTATATATATATCTGGATGAAAGCTATAGAGAAATCTAGCAGTATGTCATTTTTTATGTATTTACACATTGTCACCATTTTTCTTATGAAAACAATGTAATTTTTATGTCCCAAAACATTTCAAAATATATAAAAAATGGAAACAATTTGATAAATATGAAGAACGTAATACCACAATTTCCAGGCTGACTACTGTCATCTTGAATTTTCTGTTGTATTTCTGAAAACCGTGAGATGCACTTGTACCATTTCAGTTTCTCTGAAGAAAAAATGTCAATGAGCAAGTCAGTTGCACAAACTGATGGCTACCACTGATGACTCTGGGGCAGGAAAGGAGTTATCCAGCTTTCATGGGGCCCAGATAGTCCACAGTCTATATCATAAGAACTGTTCAGTGGTTAATCAAATATTTATTTGTTTGGCAGATCATTGACATTCTTTGTGTGGCTATTACTCGTAAATTTAAATGTAAATGACAGTTTACTCAAATTCAATTATGGTTTTTCAGTTGCTTCTCTAGTATGCCTTTGTTATTAATCAGATCATGTCCTGATGTTGGGGCATCATGTTCACTCAATTTTAATAATTAAAAAAAACCCCACTGATAACTGCTATGAGTATATGTAAATTCTGGTGAAAGTTGTCAGCAAAATGGGTGTATTTTATGATGATAATCATAATATGTCCTGTCCAAGAGCTTAGGAGCCAGAAAATGAAGGTACCTGGGTAGAGCCTTAAGATGTGCAGCAGAATTCGCAGGAAGTGAACTAACCTGATATGAATTATTGGTTGAGGAGTACTTTTGCCATAAGATTTATTACTGTAATCATGAAATTCATCCTCAGTTCACAACAACTTTATTGTTGAGTGTAATTTAATCAATC
The DNA here is from genome assembly GCA_033807755.1 of Ellobium chinense. Lineage (NCBI taxonomy): Eukaryota > Metazoa > Mollusca > Gastropoda > Ellobiida > Ellobiidae > Ellobium > Ellobium chinense. The sequence goes on from JAWQUT010000468.1 coordinate 556,659, forward strand.
ACATTGTGAATTTATGTAGTTTGGAAGGGTGGGGAAGGGATTAGGCTGCTGAGTTAGTCAGTCTGTCCGTTGCTTTGTGTACCTATAGCATGTCGCCCACACATACAACCTCACACTTTCTTGACCCTGCATACCCCTTTCTTTTTTGTTTTTCAAAGAGATTCTCCACTTGAACAAAGGTTTCTTCTACCATGACACACTTCATTTTGTTAGCCTTCCATCCATATTGAATTCTCACACTGCACCGCTCGCTCTTCACAAAGCACCATAATTAAAGCTTTAGACTGACAAGCAAACAACACAACATCCTAAATGGATAAACAAAAGAAAACAAAAAACAACTGCATTTATTTTTAAGTACGCAAAAAACTAACACTCAGTCCTATTTTCAGTGCCTAATGACAACAAGGCCAATGTTATGTAATGAACATGTTGTTTTCCATGCGAAATGGTTAATGTGAATTCTGGTTGAAGTGAACACTTTTTGCCAGGCTCATGTTGTGCACCTTAAGCAGACTGATAATCTTTGGACCTGACAGAGTTAATGTGATCAGTACTTAATGATGATCAGAACGAACAGTGAAGGCAGAAAGTAGACCAGAAAGTTAATTAATTATCAAAGGCCACAGCAGTCCGCTAATGTAGTGTAATTCCTTATGTACTATGGTCAAAAGCAGATGCAAAGAGGTTGCAAAGAGTATTGTCTGGCTTTAAAAAGATAGTATTAACAGACTGTTTTCCATGCACCGGTTCACAGTGAGAACTCAGAAAGTAATTCTGAAACAATGCAGTGCTTTTACAGCCATCTTTTCCCAGAGTATCAGTATTTAAGCATATTTTTGTTTTGCAATGCCAGTTTTTAAAGAAATCTAGCAGCTTAGAGTGATTTTAAATTCAAGGCATATCAGAGTTAGAAGAGAATAAAATTAAGGGTTTTCACCCAATTAGATGTTTGTTCACAACTTCCTTTAAAGCTTTCTTGGTGTTTGGGGCAGCAGCATGATGAGGGAGTGGGGGTGGTTGGGAGGGGGGGGGGCAGATTCGGTATTCAGAAAACACAAAACCATGAATACAACTGCTCACATTTATTTCTGTATTTCTTGAAATTGTGGGATTCTTTGTGATACAGTGTTTAACTGAGTTTTGCACCTTAGACTTACAACATGGGAGGCTGAGATAGAATTTTTGTCCAGCTTACCCATACAATACTATTAGAAAACTGCTATGTTGTTTCATCAAATTCAGAAATTTCATGCAGTTAGGAAGTCTAATACCTCAGAACCTTTCATGCAAGAGATCATTCTGCTTTCTGATAGATTGGTGACAGCATGGAATAGATTTTACTTCATGCTGTATTAACATTTGCATTGAGCATGCTTGTTCTGGATGCATGTGTGCCAGCAGTTTAAACCTGCCTAGAGCACTATCAGAGTCATGATCTTGTGAAAAATCGAATAGAAATAAAACTACAATGCCAAACTGCCCAGTTAGTGACTGTAAGCAGATTTTGATGCCCAACCAGTCGATACATCTACACATGGTTGTTCAGAATATTATTAAAGCAAAGTGAAAGTGCATAACTTTTTCTGTGTGAGTGAGGTTGTGTATGTAGAATTTTTCAGATATGAATGTGGATAGAGTTACACAGCTTGCATTGATTAGAAAGAATCAGTGTAATATGAAAGTAAACAGTCTATGATATAAGATGGTCTCCAATGCCATGCTTACATTCAAAGTATAATTATTTGCTTGTCATTGGTAACATTAAGAGCCATGCGGCAATTTTATGAACATTATTTATGAAAATGAGCAGAAATATGTAGAGGTGAGATGGGTGAAGGGGTGAGAGGGAGGGACTATGTCACATACAGTGTGACACATTTGAACTTTGTAATCAGTGAATTAATCAAGTGGCTGGATATCACATGACTTTGAAGGGATGAACTTGGCTCACATAATCTCAAGTAGGTCTGTCACTAGCTACTAAAGTTTCATCCTACTGGTAAGCTCTTTTCTTCTTGAGCCATCAGTGAGGTAGGAAGGAACTAAGACTTCAAAACTGTTTAATCTGATCAGTGATCTAGAATGATCGGGCTGTGATTAAGTTACATAGTTTTTTTTAAGATTGTGCTTTGCTGACATGAAAGTAATTTTATTTTTCTAAAGGATGCTTGCAATTTTCTTGAAAACACTTGTGCCTGGACAGTCAGTGGCTATTTTTATGTATTCAGGATACAAAAAGTATTTATAAAGATTAGATGTGTGAAAAGGAATTAAATGTAAATACTATAAGAAGCAGGATATAGTGTTTGGTCTTATGATGGGATGGGTCAGCTGAATAAACAGGACTTTGGTGTGTAGGTGTGTTACAAATGTAAAACAGATATTGGCATTTGTGTGCCTGGATAAGTCTTTGTCCCATTTTTTGCTATCCTGATAATCTTTAGACTACAGTTTAAAAAGTGACACATGGAGGTTTGGTGGTGTAAATATGGATTCTTTACCCATAACAGCAATAGGCTGTACTCCCGTACTCCCTGAAAGTTATGGTTGTGTATTACTAGAGATTTCTATGTTTTTGAGATTTTGTTGCAGTTTTGCACATTTCTGGAAATTTAGACTTCCTGCAAATTTGGCGCAGATTTTGCCGATTTTAGCCAAAAACAATTTTGCTACAGTTGCAATATAAAGTCAATAGAAACACAGAAAATGTGTTCTATTTGTATAACTTTGCAATGATACATCAGTAAACAGTGCAACTTGATGATAAATGTAACAAAGTAACAAGACTATATCTGCAAAAGTTTTGCAGATTTTGGTGCAAATTTTACCATTTTTTTCATGCAAATTTTGCAATTTTTTATAAATGCAAAGTTTGTGGGGGTTTGAACTGCAGTTTTCTGCAGGGATAGTATAGGTCAGTTTAGACAAAAGAAAAAAAAATAGAAGATTGACATTTCTGTCTGCAGTCATAAATAGTCATAAAAGTATATTTCTACTTTGGATTTAAAATTGCAAGTTAACTGTGATGTTGACTGTTCCTTATGATGTTTTTATCTTGCACTGTTTTATGATTTACTGGACACCTGTTTCTTTCTGACTCCACATAGTAACATTAGCACATAAATAATGATACAAGAGAAGTGAATGATGGCAAGAGATTAATGACCTTATGCTGCTGTAGTTTTTGTGAATGTTAATCTAATATTTGATAAGGTGTTATTAGCAATATTTGCCCCATGATCCTATGATTCTCTATTAGACTTTTACATCTTGGGGATACACAACAGCGATCACAGTTGAAGCCACATTAATCGCAGCTCCTTGGGTGTATGAGAAATGCTGCAATTAAAAGAAACTATGACATTTATAATACAGGAGATAAATTGTTTTGTTATGTAAAAAATATTGCTGTTAGATAGAAATTGTGAGTATGTGGGACTTATCACATTATGGCTTTCTCTATGGAGCCCTTGTCATGAACAGGGACATATTTAGATGTGTTTGGTTTGTTCTGTAATTGACCTCAGTGACACGTCTGCCCCTACCCTCTCTGCATTTCTGATATGCTTGGTATAAGCTTTCAAAACCCAAGATATGTCCGTTTTGCCATTTCAGTTAATGGCAGTTCAGCACCTGTACACACCTAAAATTAGAATACATAGAGAGTCTCTTCCAGTCATCCAAAATTTCAATGGGATCACTTTTTATCTGATCTCATTATGTTTTGTGGATCAGGGCTGCAGCATTGCTCAGTAATTTAAGATTCTTCAACTTGCACAAAGCAGAATATGGCCAGGGGCTTAGCCTTCACAGGGGATTTTTAAAAAAATTATTACTGTACAATCAATATTGCTACTTTTTCATTTTAAGATACAGTTAACTCCGCTCAATGCAAACCTCAAGAACATGGAAAAAGCTGTATTTGAAAGGAGTTGCAATTATCCAGTAACTCTTTTGTTATGTGGAAAATGTTTTAATTATGGGAAATTTATGATTATCCAGGTTGCGATTAAGTGGATGGCCTTTCTTTCTTTCATCTCACTTAGAGATCAGAGTGTCCACTTGTTTAAAGAATGCAAATTCAGTGTTAAGATATACGAAAGAGGCAGCTGGCTTTGTGCAAGCTAACTGCCAGTGTCAGTCAAATGTGTGTCTCTCCTTATATGAATTCTAGTAGAAGAAAATTATTTTTCCAGTCTTTATATGCAAGAAGCCATTGTAACAAACAATCAGGGTTGGCAGAAATGGGAGTTTGGTGGTTTTGGGGAGGGGAAGCTGTAAGGGAGTTTATTAGGTCAAATATCACGGGAAATCATCCCTGTGTGGGAGGAAAGGATCTTCTTGTGATCAGTTTCTGTTCTTTTGTTGTATGCAAGTATTTAAGCACATGGGGAAGGAAAATATTTCAACAGAGCTGATTAACTTCCCTATGAGAATTTATTGTGTGTTTCATACATGTCTAATAAAAAATTTATATGTTTGTATTACATCCTAGAGATTCTTTTGTGAAAAATGTAAAGCCTTGGAAATTTGAGCATGTTTTTCTTCCTAGCATCCTGTTATCATAGTTTTGTCATCATTGAGTATAAACCAAATGAGTGATCACTCTTGCTTCATTTGGTGCTTGGTGCTCTTGCAAAGTACTTGCTTTAGTCTAATACCACATTTTGCTAGTTATTCTTGTTTACAGAGGTTTAATCTTAGAAATTCACTATGGTTTACTTTTACTCCAGTATACATCAATATGGGTCAAAGGCTAATTGTATATCTGTGTTTTGCCTCATAGTTGTGATTATCTCATTATGAATTTGATACATATACATTACTGTATATAGCAAATTAGTTTTGATACTGTAACAACAGAAATTGTGTAAACAAACTCATTCTCATTCTAAGCTGATACTGAATTTCATTTGTTGTGCATGCATAGTCTAAAATTTCAGTACACATACTGGGCAGCACTGTAGATAGTACAAGGTTTAATAGCCATGGTTGGATGAGTGTCTTAGAAAAGTTTCATGCATATTGAAATAGTGCCACCTTTTGCAGTAACATTTATCATAATCACGAGACTGTTTTATTATTGCTTAAAATAGATTATGGAGAACTGTACGTCAAAGGACTGACCTGACCTCATAAGTTATTAGAGCGGAACTCTTGTCACATGCTGCTATGAGGGGGTTGAATATGGTTATATTTTTAGGCAGGTCATAGGCATGATTATTCCTGGTTTTGGAGATTTGGTGATATATTCTTTAACTTTTCAGGCAGATAGGAATCAGACTTTGATTTACCTGATGCGAAAAGGAAAGAGGAAATTTACCCTACTTAAATAGTAATGTATGATCCAGGAGGTTAAACAGACTGTATAGTTGCTTATCTTGGCAATATATATTAGTAAGTTTAAGACATAATAATTAGGAGGTTTTAGATTGAGACAGACTTAATCCTTAATTGTCCACTGGTGGGACACATACTACTGGAAGATTGTGGGTAATCAATTTAGTGAGTATATATGGCTCTTTGTCAAGAACAGATGTGTTTGTTATGCCTTTTTAAGGCTAAAGCTCTCTCCAAAGTTCCAGCAGATTGTGGAATGGTTAACTGGCCTGCCAGGCTCAAACACTTTGAAATATAAATACAAATGGCATCAATCAACAGCTCAATGTACAGACAAGGTAAGCTGACATTTTCTATTCTCTGTCCTTTCAGAGTAAGCACTGGCTGGTGACTCAGGGTAATAACTGTGGTTTTCAGAGGTAAAACATCAGCAGGAGAGGAGGAGAAGCTGCCTGTCAGCCATCACCATGCGGCTGCTTGCAGTGACACTGATTGTGTTCCTTACACTGGCCTGGGGTAAGTCAGCTGCTCGGCAAGAATTGCAGTCTTTCGTTGTCTTTGAAAGTGCATTCTGGCATCAGGCGTTCAGTTATCATAAGTTGGCATTTGGTCAACACTGAGATATCACACAGATATAGCAAAAACTCCGTGCTTTGTGTAACACCACTATTCCTCTACAATTTGGTAGTAATGATTGGGAAGAAGGAACAAAAATTTGTTTAATGACAATGTTGGCTCCATTTCTTTTCACCTTCTGTGAATTGGAGTATTCAGAGACCTTGAGCTCAGAGCTAATTAGCAGTTTGTGTTGTCGGTGTTGTCCTGTAGAATTTTCCAAAATCAGCTTATGTTAATGTATATTGAACAACACAAAGGAACTTGGGAAATGCATTTGAGATAGCAAATACTGTATGAAAATTTTGAGATTTCAAAACATAGTGTTCTTTTGCAATAAACCTGTCAAAACATAGGTTTTAGCAAAACTAATGGATGTTTTCTTAATGCATTTTTGTGACAGCAACCATTGGGTCTGGAGTGTTCTGTCCCATATATATGAAAGGTCGTTGAACAATTTTCAGTCATTTGGCCCCAGCAGGGGTGTTACGACAGAGGTTGTCATCAAGCATTTGATAAAGGCTTATTATCTTGTAACTGAGGTGATAATGACCACAAGGTATTTCGGTTGGCTGTCTATCTGGTATAGCCTTCAGAAGGCAAGAAATTATAGAATACAACATGGTTTATCAGTCTCATGTCATTTGATATTTACACTTAGGTCACAATGGACGTGACAGTCATCTTCACTTGTGTCGTAGTTTCAGTTTGCTGCTGATGTCACCACTCCATCAATTCATGTAACTGTAATGCAGTATTTGATAATGATTGAGTCTGTAGTGGTGTTAAGGAGTTTTATGTTGGCCATTGCAAATCATTTACTGAGGCTAATCTAAAGAAATTTGTTGTGATTCATTGTCTTTGTGATTTGCCCCAAAACCCTCTGTCACAAGATTTGCCACAGTTATCTTTGCTTCCCACTTTTCCTGTCCGCCCACCTTATATCACTCATTCTTAATTTCAAGACATGAACACTCCAATGATGCCCTCATTAATGGTGAGTCAGTGATTGAAGATGGTCAGATAGGGGAAGGGGGAAAGGTAAAGGCAAATATCTTGTAGATGTTTTACAATTTATTCAGTTTATTTTCAGTGCAGGGGTAACCGCTGTTAAGTTAATTTCCTTCCTGTTTCTGTGGCCTTCATGAACATTATTCATCAGTTCATCAACCACCTGTTGTGTCAGTTTACAACTACACATGCATGCCCACCTCCCCTCCCCCCATCCCATTCCTGCCTATCCCCTGGGCATGTCATATCAAGTGAAAACCCCATATTTCCTCTTAAGGTGCAGAGGGAGAGAACATTTTTATCATAATGCAATAAGCTTTCCAGTTTGTGGAAAATAAGGGCTGACGTTAGATTTAGATAGAGGAGTGTATATGCCTGAGGAAAGAGAATGGTTCCCTTAATAAGGCAAACACGTATTAGAAAGTTACAAGTATATTTTTTTCCACAACTTCAGAATGAAACGTCCTCAGATATTAGCTCCAGCATTTACCCTATGTCCTGCCAGCAACTGCATGTATTCTGCATATTTAGTTAGCTTGTGGCCTCAGCCATTTTGTGTCTCCTAAGGAAAAGCATGACATGAGAGTGACCAAATTGCAATTAAAGTATGTCTTTATTTGTGCAAACCATTTTCATTGATAGTAAACTATAGCAGCATCCACAGTAGGCTATGATTGAAAATGTTCTTAAATGTGCTAAAAATTCTAGGATGATATTTTCTCTTGAGCCACAACACAAAGAAATATAGGGCACATTTATCAGTCCACATTCAACCATACCTGTAGGAGTGTTGCATTATGCTTTCCCATGGAGTCCCTGCTGGAGGTGACACTTCAATAAAACAAACCAGTAAAGCAAAGCTACTTGTCCTGGATTGTTAACAACTTATGTTATAAATAATTTATGATCAAGCGTGGGTGCTTGAGGCATAGGAAATCTACATTACTGTGTGCTATCCAGGAAGATGAGAGTTATTGAATGAATAGGCCTGCTGAGGTTATGATAATATGAAGTTGCATGACCAGGCATCGAGACTCAAAAACCTGTTTACCATTATTATAATTTTTTTATCATGTTATCCTTGTTTTATCTAGACAGCTCAAATCTGTTCCACCCAAACATACTTGAACAGGAATGACTCTCTGTGCATTGCTGAGCTTATGATTCAAAACTCTGTAAGATTGGCAGGGAAATCCTGTGTTCTCCCAATGTAGTAGGACTTTGACCTTGACACAAACAACTCACTGACCTTGATACAAACAACTCACTGCATGTTACACAACCACATATTTGTTGATGAATAGTTGAGTTAAGACCAGAGTAATTGTAACATCATCCCATTGTCCTGCTAAATTCATTTTTACTACTATTTTCCTCAGGTCACACTGCCACTGTCCACAAATCTGGCATCAGGCGAGAATTTTGCTCATGGGGTGCACAGTACTGGTGTAGCTCACCAAAGACAGCAACTCTGTGTGGGAGGACAGAGTGGTGTACTCTCAACTACTGGTCCCACGACATGGTTCAGGTGAATACATACAAACTGTGTTATGAAAAACAGTGACCACAGAGTCCATACATACAAACTCAAGGATGCAAATTTTTAGCTAGTTTCCATTTTTCCCCGCTAATTTGATGGCTATGGGATTGCAGTTTCTTGATATCAGCAGTATTCCTGGTATATTTGTTGTGTTTCATTCCTTCTCAGTTGACATCCATTCTGTGTCACTTACCTCCCTGGAAACTTCTTATCACCTTCTTGACTTTAGAGAATAAATCACTGGCACACAATGACATGACATATGCCCAGCTACCTGTCAGTGCAAGAAGGAGGTAGGGTATGTAGGTGGCTTGGTCAATAGCTGGCGGTAATTGGTCATGTACTTTTAACAACTTACCATTTGTCATAGGGTTTTTGGGATGGGATGGGACAGGGATCCTGGGGAGAGTGGTGTGCTCTGAGCTGCTAATTACTTGTAAGTAATCATGTTCCGAAGAGTAAATAGTGGAAGGGGGGTGGGGAGGAGGAAGAAAGAGAAAATGGTTGTACTTCAGATCTTAGAACATGATACAAATATATTATTGTTATATGCCTAATTTTCAGAACTTTTCATAGGCATTCTGGCAATGAAAATATGGTATGAGTTTTTCATTTGTCTGATACAAAGTTCCTGAGAGTATGATTTGATTGAAGAGAGAGGAAGTTATAAAAAATAAACTAAGAGCCAGAGATAGAGAAGGTAGATGGTAAGTTTTAGTAAGAATATGAGAGAAAAGCATGATGGTAGGTGTAGGTTAGAGGAAGAAACAGCACATAGTCATGAGAGAGATGAAAGAAACACTACTCAGAATTGGTACCATCTTGATTCTGCGTAATCTCAACTTTGGTGACCCATGATAAAACTTTCGAATAAGCATAAGGTGCAGTCAAGTGGCGCTGTTTGTTTTGGTTTTCACTATATTTGAGATAAACTCTTTTCTTGAGGGGGTTGCAGCTGGGTGGAAAGTGTATCAAATGAATAGCATTGAAGTTATGTTTATATTTGTCTCTATCATCTTAGGACTTTCCATGCATGGTGACTCAAAAGTTGATAAAAAATGTGAGGGGCTACTTGAGTACTCGCCAGGAAGTCCCGGTAAGTTTTTTAATGTTTCAGTATGTTGCATTTCTTCATCATCTGACTCAAAAAGAAATAAGATCATATGAAGTGATATAACATTATGGCTTTCCACTGGATAGTTGATGGCTGAATGAAATTTGAAATGTGGCTTGCCATTAAAAAAAAATTGTTCTTGCGGAGAGTCTTATATATGGTAATGATATGGCGCCGGTCAGGTATGGGTCTAGTTATTTTAACAGATGTTTTGGAACTATGGGTATATATTTACTGTAATTCTTAGACGCTGGTCGTTTAAGGCTGTGGTATTAGTTGAATGTTTTATGACCATTACTTATGGTGTAAATTCACAGAAATTAAGACATTTTCTGAGAATAAAATCATCCACATGGATAAAAGGCAGGAAAACAGTAATTTGGTTTTGCTCAGGACTCTGTCTTGGTCTTTTCTTTTGGGACTGAGGATAATCAGATGTACTATATTGGTGTCAGTTGTCAGTGTACTTCATTGCATTGCCATGGTAATGAAATAGGGTCCTGGGAAAACATTTCATTCGCACTGTCCTTGCTCATAAGTAAAATAAATATCCGGTTATAGGCAGGGAAAGCTAATGTCTTATACCTAGTGTTCGGAGAAGGATTGAGATTGAGAAAGTGATGGAGTATGCTGGCCCACAAGGATATTACAGTCGAACACACTTAAACCGAACACGGCTGAACCGAAACCACGGCTAAGCCGAAAGAAAAATAAATCCCCGACTTTTCTCCCTCTTTACGCAAGTAACAGAAGAAGCGATGAACCGAAACCGCCAGATGCAATAACACGACTGAACCAAAATCCCCGATCTCTCAGCCAGCCTGCTCATCCCATTAGCAGGTCTGCATCAACACCGAGATTGTTACATTTCGCTGTCTTTGTCCGGTGAAAAGAAATAGCCAAGATGAAATAAATAATGCTGGATGAAAGGCCACGGGAGGTTCGTAACATTGATAACGCTCATGCTCATCAGTTAAAACCTCTCTTCATTCCTGACCTTGATATTGATTATACGTGAGCCACTGAACTGCTGAAAAATGTCGAAAAGAAAGCAAGTGTACTAATTGGAATTCAAGTTAAAACTTATCGATGAAGTTGATGAGAAGAAGCTGTCGAAAAGTGAAATTTGCCGCAAGTACGGAATTCCCAATTCCACTCTCTCCACCATATTAGCCTGCCGAGAGGAATTTCAGAAAGTCCGCGTCCGAGATGGTGGTTACTTCCCTTGATTTTGCACTGGAACATCTAAACCGAAATAGCACTAAGAGGAAATCATATACACGGGTATTACGGTTTAAGTGTGTTCGACTGTAATATTGTGAAGTCACTTGAGTGAGCATTTCCTGGATATTTATAATATCATTATTACTTCTGTTTCATTGTAAATTCTAACACATTCTGGAAGTCACAGCGGTGATAGTTTGAGCAGAAACAGTGATTGTATATAGTTTCAGTTAGGCATCAGAATTACTCCTGTGTTGGATCTTTTAATATTTCTTGATTTTCAATATTCCTTATTCATAGTTAACAGAGCATGAAGTTGCAATGTCCATTGCCAAAGGATGCACCTTATTTAAAGAAGATGATGAAAGGCACCAGGTAAGTGCAATAAGACCTCTTGCATTTGTTATTTATCATGTTGATTCAGTAATCAAAGAGCTGCAGTCTTATAATGAGGGGTTGTGTATTAAATATCATATATATGGTCTTTGGGATTTTAAGTTTCCTTTACATGAATGCTAACTCTTCTCCTTTAGTGTTCTTTAATCCTCATTTTGAGCAGTCATTATGTTCACACAGTGAACTTGAAAATAAGAATTTTCAGTCCTAAGATTATTGTGTCAGGTGTTAAAGGGGGTTAATATCAAAATAACAAAGACTCCTCAAAATATTCGCCCCACACTGCCTCTGAATACACTATTTAGATAGTCAGGTGTTAACACTGAAATTAATGCATCCCATCTGAACTGGTGGTTTTGAATTATTCAGCAAGTCTTGTGAAAAAAAGGATTAAAATTCGACAAACAGGAAACTCCAGCTGGTGACGTGGGAACACCTGGATGATTACTTTCTTTTATCCAGTGTCCAGGAATGTGTTGCCCTCCCCAAACTGTTGACTCAAAGTAAGCAGCTAACAATCTGCAGATGCCCAGGATAGGATGAGCACTAGGCCCTCAGTGACTGCTCCTGTAGTCTAAGTGCTGTTGCTGCGGTCGGCCACTGTGCAGTCTGCATAACCACATGTGTCCCTTGACCCTCATGTCATTAAGCAAAAGAAAATACCTGCTAATGTTAGTCAGCATGCAATTTTGCCTTTCATGTGACTTCACTGCTAAGTTTAATCATCCTCCTACTTGGTATGACCATATGGCTATGGCAGGAGAGCTGGTAACAGTTTTATTTTCTTAGGGATATGCAAGACATTTCTAGATAGTTGTATATGGAAGTTTCTTAGAATTGGTAGCCTGTGCGATGTAAATGTGATTAGTTCTTGTTTTTGGGAAAGCTGTCATTCTCTCATTAAAATTTATGTTTTCTTCATCAAATTTCTCTCTTATGCTGATAGATATGGAAAATATTTTCCTAGATGCATTCAGGAAGATGTGTGGGACAGAGTGATGTATTATAGGCCTACATTATATCATGCAACAAGAGTTCTTTCCTAAAGTACAAAAATATTCCAATTATATACTGACCAGTAATAACTGAGAAGTGAGAACTTCAAGACATGCCATGAAACAATAAGATATTCAGTTGGCTGTGCCCATCTAAAGTGAAAAGAGGAGAAATAGAGAGGAAAGTGCTGTTGAGAGAAAAGCTTGCGCCATCATAAAGACAGTGCTGATGGGCCATTGTTAATCCTTGAACATAGTGAGGATCTGTTAAGAGCAAACTAACCATCAGACGCAGAGGGTGTAAGTCCTTGACATCAGTGATTATCAATATTATCAGAGTATATGAGTGATGATCAAAAACTCAGTAAGAAATACGTGATCTGTCTGCATTTGACTACTGATAGGGCAGTTGGCTACTGATAGGCTGGGCTATTTTTTTTATCAGTGAACAGAAAAAAATCAGATGAAGAGAAAGTAGAGCAGTACAAAAAAACCTAAGCAGCAATGGATAAAAGTGGTGTGACTGGTGGGTGTGTCACAAATTTCAGTTGGTGAAGTACTTGGGTCTGACATGTGATTGGAAAAACATTTTCTTTTTTGTTTTCCTGTTATAGTTAGTAGCATCTGATAGTGGTCATAGCCTGCATGCCTGGCTCTAATTTGCTGAGGTTCACCATTCTTTTGATAGTGCAATGCTTGGTTGTTTTCCATGAAACTTCTGCATTAATTCTTTATATTTCTGTTCCCAATTCTTTCCTTGCCCCTGGAACTTTTTGAATAATTTTTCCAAGTGGTGTCTCTAATTTACTTATTCTATATCATCTGTTTTTGATCTATAAGGATATATTTCACAAAATCAGGTCAAATGCAAATGCTACAGAATTTTAAGCTTATGACATAATCAGAATCAATCTGTTACTCAGTAACTTCAGATCTTAAACATATTTAAAGAAATCTGTTCTCTTTACACTTACAGAATGGTTACGTGTGATTTACATTTTTCTCCAACTTCATTTTTGTGCATTATGAGGTTATATGTCCAGGCGGATGTATCATAGTCTACAGCAAACTGATGCTTCAACAACACTTTTCTCACTCTGGCACACTCTCCTCCGCAATTATTCTGTCCACTTTGCCATGACCACTTAAACATGATATACCAGTGTGCCAACCTGTCACCCATGTTTACAAGCGCCATATGTCCATTTGGTAAGGTCCTGTGATTCTCTCAAGGTATGCTTGGGTTTATGCCAAAAACAGGTTTAGAGAAAATAAAGCATCTTCGGAAGAGTCCTCATAAATAGCTAAGGACCATCCCTCTTCCCTAATCTAACCTTAACCCTGGCCTGCATTCAAAGTGGAAAACCTTGTAAGAGTATCAGGGTTATACCAAATGGATATATGACAGTTGTAAACTGGGGTGACAGACTGTTAGCTCAATTCTAGCAAGTGTTAGTCCTAGATTGGGTAAGTCAAGTGACCCCAGTGTGAGAACTGTATCCTCAGACAGTCTGCTTTTCATGATGTGATTTAATGATTGTGTTGGCTGGCTCAGTGGCTGAGAAGTGAAGCACGTGTGTCTTGGCTGGGTTCGAGTTCGGGTATTTCTCTGATACAGCCATAACTTATAACTACTGAAAAGTGACATTAAAACATAATGCAGAGCAAATATACAGTTTTAACCGGTGTGGCTTATTTGAGAGAGTCAGTCAGCACCCTGGGGGCCCTAACTATAGCTAGCTGCTAAATAATTTTAGATTCCATATGCTGTCCATCAGATTTTTCTTCTCTTTCGAGTCATTTACTAGTTTTGACCCTTGGCTGAGTCAGACTACTTGTTATTTTTCCTCAGTGCAAAGATCTTGTCATAAGAGAGGAAATTCTAATGAAGCTCATGGAACTGGTGGACTCAAAACTGGTAATATACATTGCCTTTTGAATGAATGAGGTTGTAGATGTTTGGAGACAATGCTCCAATGCTCAACTGTGTTTTTAAGAAGAAGGTTGTACTAGATTATGCTTAGATTATGTTCACTTTTTCACCTGCAAGGAAATGTCAGGGAATATGACCTAAAGAAGTCTAATCTAGTACTTTATGAATAGTAAGTGAGTCTCTATGGGGCTTTTTTTTTTTTGTTGTGTAAACTAAATGTTTTATTGCAGGTATAAAATGATTCATTTCAGTGAAATGGCATATTCATAATTATTATTACGGAAGCTTTTATCCCTTTGCACAGTGAGTTGTATGGAACCATGTAAAATACTTGAGTGCCTTTGTTGTGGCTTTCGTGAGAACAAATGGCTGCATGAACATTCTGTGCAGTGAAGAGTTTGTAAATAGTTCAAATTGTGCAAAATGATATAATTGGAATTGTACAGTCATTGTCTTGATGTAATTTGTATTTACATTCATTGCCTTAAGGTAGTTATTTCTGATATTTACACATATAATCTTCTATATTGCAATGCCCTATTAAAAGAACAAACAATCCAGAAATAATATCTCCTCAATGAAAAACACTGAGAATGTTATTTTTAATAAAAAGCAATCTGAATCACTCATGAAAACTTTAACAGAATTTATCATGTAATCTGAATTGGATTCTGGTTCTGCAGTGCTGAATATTGCAATACATGTACCCATAGAGAATGCCATGATTGAACACAGTGTCATTTGGAAATCAATAAACTTCTATTTATTGAACATGATTAGGAGATAAATTAATTAACTTCATTAGTATCTGAGCACTAAACTTACCAGTGTAAAATTAAGACATTGAAAAAAACATTGCTTCTCTCTTCTGTTGTTTCTTCAGTCGACGCAGTCTGTTGCTGTTGCTGTTGGTGTTTGCAAGAGAGACATTCCCAGTGAAGAGGTAAGGTCTATATAAACTGTTTTAATGTTTTCAAGGAGCTGTCTGTTATCAGTTGACAGTTAAAGGAGATTTGCGTCAACAGATGTGTAACCATTATTGTTTAGGAGTGGGCTCAAAGGGATTGTGGGCAGCTTCAATATATACATTTTTAGCAAGAGAGGAGCAGCATCCTCCCCCTCACACCACCTCCCTCCCCTTCCTCTTCATCTATCACTAAGCCATCTAAGCTATTGAATACCTGTTAAAGTTCAGAATTTGACAGTGTTGTTTCTTTCTATCTGCAGTGGATGATACAGACACTGATGTTAGTTACCTTTGATTAAGCAGAGCTGATCGGATTATTTTCAACATTTGCACATGGAATAGTTATTCTGTTCTCTGTAACATGTTGTGACTTAGCAAAAGTTTTTTTTGGAAAGTCATCAGCATCAGATGGCAGAACAACAAACAGTAACAAAGTATTAAGTAAAGTGAACATATTCAAATACATAGGCACATGGATAACAACAGCAGGTGGAAAATGTCACTTGGAAGTAAAATGCAGATTAGACCAGACAAACAAAACTTTGGAGAAATTGTAAAGCATGTAATATCTATATAGAAAACAGTGTTACTTGCCGTTATTCTGAGTGTGGAAGACTGCAGCACATGTGTAACAATGTTTTCTTTTACACTTATTTCAGACCAAAACATGCACAAGATGTGAAGATGTGGTTACAACAGCACAAAAGTACATCAGCAGGTTCCTAACTCCAGTGAGTCATTTCCTTCATAATGAATAATTGATTGTCAGAGTATGATTGCTGTCTGTGCTTGAGATAAAGTGAATTGGGAAGGGGTGATGAGATGATTATGAGAGTTTAATATATGCCAGATTGAATGGTTGAATTTTTTTTTAGGTCACAGTATATTTTTAGTTTACCAAAAAATATCTGTTGCAGTATGAACTATAAGATGGTTAGAATTATGAAGAAGAATGTTAATGATATGAGACCAGGGTACTATAGGGGATGGATGAAAGGTAGAGAGGGAGAGAAAGATACATCAGGATTTTGCACATTATAGTGAGCCAGCGATATGAGCTGCTTTCTTATACATGTGACATTTTCTCTTCCTATAGGAATTGTACAACAGAATGATTGACACTCAGTGTCAGAAACTCGGACAGGGGCAGCAACTGGTAAAGTTACACTAAGCATTTTTCATTCATAATTATTAAAGATATTTATGAGTTGACGGAATTCTCTAAAGAGGTTAGAAACTATTGCTTAGAGGACAACTGTGTCGGTTTAGATCAGCCAACACAGTGCAGTGCTGTAAAAGTTTGTTTTTATGATAAGGCAGCCAACGAGGTTCTTTGATACTGGGGCGTAAGTGTAGCACATGTGAATACATGTCTGTATTCCTACTCCTACTCTTCCTACTCCAACCTTCAGCCTAACCATAGCTTGGGGATCCCAGTCTCTCTCTTCTTTCTCTTTTCTTTTCTCCTTACTCCGTTTCTTTCCTCCTATCTTTAGGAGCTCTCTATCCCTTGCAGCCCTCTCGCATTGGAGGGGCCGCACAGATGTTTGTTTGACCATACTTTAACACTACACACTGGTATCAGGAACTGACACTCAATAACTAGGATCAAAGGCAAAGCAAGATTCTTTAATATGAAATTGTTTATCACAGTTCTTCATTTGTAAAAGAACCTCAGTGTTATTTTGAGTATCAGTTTGTAGACCCTGGCTGATGATGTATTGAACTACTTTTTCATTCTTTCAGTGTCAAGCCATAGGACAGGCCAAATATGAGAAATTTCACATGGGTCTTCTGAATGCTGTAAGTAGTACTTCATGTATGATGTATGAGCGAGTTAATACACACTTGAACATGAACTGGAAGTTAATGTAGGATAAGATTATCTCAGCATAGGTAGGGGATCATTGGTTGGTTTATGAAGTTGTTTTGAGCCTGTTGGGCCTTGTGTTATTGGATTTTGATATCTCAGCATGGAGATAAACCAATATCACAACAATGTTGTATGGTATAGACTAATGGTATGGTATCAGACTAATGGTATGGTATCAAAATATTGTGCTATAAGAAATAACTTCCTATGGAGAACATTGTATAGACACTTTTTACATAACTTAAAGTTCAGAGTGAAGTGATTATAGGTCATGTATGTTTTTTTTTTTTAAAATCTCTCATCACTGTTGTGATATTGGTTTATCTCCATGCTGAGATATCAAAAATGTAACATCTTTGGTATTTTTATTAAAGTTTTCCCATTTCCTTCAGCGTCCACTGTCAGTTTGCCATGGAGAAACCAAGTGTCTGAGCACTTCAGCTGACCTCAAGGCTGGCCAGGTCAGTGAGAGGAAAATGTGATGGGAAGTCAGAAGATTTTCCTACACTAGTCTGTTTTCGTCCAAACCAAACATGTGCATGAGGCTGTTCCAGAATAGATAATCATTTGAGTTTTCTTGGTCTTGTTTGCATATGCTTCAAGAAATCTTTGAGTGCAAATATTACAAATAAGTGAATAGTAAATTATTTCAATATCATGGAACTTATAATACTGGTCATCATGTGGTTGGTATCTCTTAGAGAAAAAAATGGGAGAAGGTAAGCCTGCAGAAAACAGCAGTCACCTGAATTTTCAAGCTCGTTGACACTTTTGGCTTGATAACTGTAGTAATGCATGTCTATTACAGCTGTTACATATACAGATTTAAAGATATCAGCCTGTAATTCTACATATATTTTTATTTAATGAGAGTTTTTGATTTCTGTTGTTGACCATATTTTACTAGCTTGCATTAACTATAACTCTCTGCAAATTTGTTTCATTTTCTAGTCATTTGATGAGTGTTCAGCATGCAAAGAGGCGGTGAGCGATCTTAGAGAACTTGATCGGAACCAAGAAGTTCAGGTAAATGAGTTATTTCGGACAGGGCAGTAACTTTTTTTGTTTCCTTAATATCATTTCATGTAGTAAACTTAAGTACAAATTTTGCTAAGTCATGTTTTATAAGTTCAGTTTCATTATAGAAAGAATGAAGTCTTTCATGTTTGTTAACTCCCAAGATTGGCCAATGTTTAATTATGATATAGTCATGTTTTTATCTTGTTTATGATTTAACTTTATTTGGAAAATTTCTTACTTGTTTGCAGAATGTCATTAAAGATCTGGTGAAGTCTGTGTGTGTTGATCTGGGAGAGTTTAAACAGCTGGTAAGTACATTCCTCTTGAAAGAATGACATAGTTTCTGTAATCCTCATCCCATTCTCTACTTGTTTCGCACCACATCTTTAGTATAAATTCACCAGTGCTGCCTGTGCCATGCTGTTAATTGCAACATTAATAGATGCTTATTGGTGCTGCTATAAATACACCAAAATGTATCACGGTTTGAGGTAATGTGGTCAGGCATAACCCCAAGGATACAACTGCCGTCAATGAGCGATAAGCTTTGCGCACAGTGTGCTCGATCCACCTGCACTCATGTAGTTTTACGCAGCATCTGCTGAACTAGGTGATAAGCTTGGATATGGTGGAGGGGAGGGGAGGGAAAGGATGGGGAGGGAGGATGATGAGGAACATGCCAATGTGTTCAGCAATTATCTAAAATGCCATGAAATAAAAGATAAACTGACTATCAATTTATTATGTCTGTTGACTGTAAGATTTATGTACATATTTCAAAAACCTTATCTCATTGATTTGAAAATGAGGAAGATAGTGACCTGGCCAGATGAGTGGGAAGGTGAGGAAGCTTGAGCATAGGTGTACATCAGCTGTCACCTAAAATGCCATGAAATAATAGGTAATGACTTAAAAGACTGCTGTATACTTTGTCGCCAAAAAAAAACCAAACAAACAAAACAGTAAGCTACTTAATTTGAAGCCCAGTAACTTCTAGAAATGAAAAGAAACTGTTATAAGATTTTAAGCATGGTAGCACATAGGTGTAATGTGTAATTGCTGCAAGTTTCATTGCTTTAGGTGCTATACTTTTGTCACAGTAACGCTGTCGAGCAACTTGAACATTGGAACATGCCTTCACTGGCAACCCTGTCTCTGAGCATTTGGGAATCCCCTATTTTTTCCCTAGGGGTATTTTTGAAGCCTGAGTTTCAAAAGGAGGTTATGAATAGTTTCCTGAAAATAAGAATCTGTTAATTCTGTATGCAGGTACATGTATTTCAGTAAAAGATACAATAGTCAACCATTTGAAATATTATTGAGGGACTGATGTCCATCAACAAAATCCTCCAGATCCACTGTAAATTTTAACCACAAGTTTCATGCAAGTATATTTCATGTTAATTGTTGCTGGATTAGGTTTTTCAAAAATGTACACACAGTTGGCATTTGACTTTGCTGTTGTCCTCCTTACGAGAGTGATCTTACAGGTGTGTGGTAAATAATATAATACACTTTATTAAGCCAGGCAGAGGTCTTTATATTGCACATAGTTTTGTGTTTCTGGTGCAAATTGGGCTTTCCACTTGTGTTAAAATGATCTTCACATTGTAATCCAAACCTTTAATTTTATATCAAATTTCAGTGTGACTACTTAGTTGACGAAGGACTTCAACTGGTGTTTGAGATGATTGCCACTGAAGCTGTAAGTATATGGAGCAGACCTCCAGATCACTTCAACTTTGGTTGTTTCATAGATTTAACACTAGCATGATAACTATTTCTTGCTAGTTTGCATGAGAGATGGTTTTCTCAAATTACAGACTCCCAGAGTTTATTAGAAAATAATTCCTAGTGAATCACTTGAACTTACATGCCAGATTTAATCTTTTTTTTTTGCTTCATCCCCATTATAGGAGCCAGAAGTTGTGTGTGAAAATCTAGGATTGTGCTATGGACCTGTGCCGGAAGAAAACAGTGTTATTGGTAAGTGTTTATATTGTGAACCCTTCATGGTGACCTATATCCATATTGTGTTATTATCTTTCCTTACTTTTTTAGGGTTTTATGATTTCATGAAGAATACATAGAGTGTTTTGTGTAAAAAAACTAAGAGCCTAATGTAAAGCTGTCTTAAATGGCAGTTTGAGTCTTTTTATTGCCCTGTTATGAATACTGAGATATTTCATTGATATTAATATACAGGTATGGTATCTGAAAGTTTACTCGGTTGAACAGTAAATATCTTCAATCTAGCTGTGTCACTCAGCAGATTTGCATAAACAGAACCTGTAAATTTCATTCCGGTGTCATCAGTGGGGTTATTTTACAGTACAATAGCTGAATAAATTTAGTGATCATCCTGCGCTAATACTAGTGTAAACCTCTCAGATTAGACTGCCTCCCAGTTAAGACCTTTTCCACAAACAATTACAAAGGACTTATCTTGGAGGATCCACTATAGTAATAAATGCAGTTGTTAAATATTTATTTGAAGACATGCTAACTGAATCTCATTGATTAACTGACCCTTGCACTGCCAGGAGGGACACATAAGTTCTTCAGATCAAACCATAAATATTAAAAGAATTTTGAGATTTCCATGAGTATACATAATTCATGTTTCTTTCAGGGAAAGGGCAATAGTGCGTTAACCAACAAGTCAAGAGTAATACTAATGTAGTATCTTTTATTTCTTTCTATAAAGGCATTTAGTGTCATAGACTGGAGGATTTCTTGGGTATAATGCAGTTCTTGGGTTAAATGTGATATTTTTAAACTGTGTGCAAAATGGGACCAACAACATCAACTGAGTGTTTCTTTTGACTGTTTTTAAATGATTTCTTTTCTGGGCTATTCTCCAGCTGTTGAGAGCTCGTCGCCTGTTGAGGATTCTACATTGTGTATTATCTGTGAAATAATTGTGAAAGAGCTGGACCTGTTTCTGGCGTCTAATTACACAGAGGTTAGGAAATGATAAGTATTTGATTTTATAATCAGCAAATCACAGTAGACTGCTGAACTGTGTCATGTTGTGTTAAAATTAATTGTCAGCTATTGTCCTTCATTCAGATTTAAGTGCTCAACTTTTTTAGCAACATCCCAGAAAAAACTGTAACAGCAAATTCTGGACTGCCTCTAGCAGCTTCGCCTTGGCATTCATATATCATACATAGTCCTAAAACAAAATCTTGAATACATTTACATCATCACTGTTCTGTGAAAATGGACTTAGTGAGTTTTCACACTTCTGAGAGAATGTAGGAAAGCCATTTTTGGGGGGCAAAACAAAAAAGAATGAACATATCTTTTTCTGCACTCGCCTTCTTTGGTAGGAAAATGTTGGCAGAGTCTAATTTTCTAATATGTCAGCAAGACCTTGATCTCATAAACAACATGGTAATCTTACTCAGATGAGACTCAAGTCTGACTTTGGCCATTTTCTTAGCACAGTGGTGATTTCCATGTTATGTGCATGACTCTTGCAGCAAGAACTGGAAAATTTCCTGAAAGACATCTGTAACCGCCTCCCTGACACCTTCAGTAAGCAGTGCAATGACTTAGTTGCACAGTACAGCCCTCTACTGATCAAACTGCTGATCCAACAACTGGACCCCTCCAGCATATGTACCCTTGTGGGACTTTGTACAAATTCATCTGGTGAGTTGAAAGCCAGACCAAAACAGAATGGTGTTCACACAGTAGTATGATTCAGACACAAGAATGTATTTCGTTTCTTATTTAGTTTGCATAATAATGTCTGCACTTTGTTAATGATACAGTGAATTGTGTGAAAGAAAATTTACTTCTTCAAGCTCATAATATTACAATTATTACAATATAGAGAGGCACACGTTTCTTTATAACTTCCTGTTATTATCTATTTACCTATATACTGAGTTCCACAATTTGATAAGAATTATATTTAAGTAATTAAAGAAGGCGAGAGTGCTCTGGACATAGGTTATTTTAAATATCTTTTAACTAGCGAGAGATCACCATCTTAAACATAAATCCTAATTCTCTGGGAGGGAGGTATATTAACACTGCGTGAAATGTATATTTCTAGCCTTGTTATGCATCAGATTGTCCAGCCCAGTTTTCTGAATGCATCTCTGTGAAAACATGTTCTATAGCTATTGGCATAAGGGAGAAATTTAATAACGAAAACATGAATCGAACTGAGTGAACGACAGCATTTCCAGCAACAAGGACAGACTGTGCCTATATCATGCAGGCTGTCGTCTCCTAGGAAACTTCTATAACCAAGTGGCACCATCTATTCCCGCCTTGTCTAGCCTTAGTAAACTGAACACTGCTGTCAGCTCTCCTGCCATAGCTACACAGTTACATCTCTTAAGTAGGAGGATCACTGAAGTCATAAGAAAGACAAAAATTCCATAGTTATTAGAAGTTAACAGATCGTTTCTGTTGCATAATATCCTGAAAGCCAAGGCACATGTTTGGTTATGTAGACTGCAAAGAGGCCTATTTCAGCAACAGCACCTAGTCTAGCCTCAGGCATTTGAGCAGTCTGTAAAGGTCTTGTGCTTATGTAATCCCACCTGATGTGTCTGAAGTTTGCAAGGTACTTAATTTTAGTCTACATTTTGGAGATATAGGGGAGGGCAGTGAGGCAGTGAGTCGTTCAAAATTGCCATTTTAACTAGGATGTGTTAATTTCATTAGTGTCATTCTAATATTTACATTGTGCAATCAGAAACAGTATAATAAATAATATTTTGAGGGGCATTTGTTATCTCAATATGATTCCCCTTTACCAAATTCAAAACTCTTTCTGTTTTGGAAGATAAAGCCTGGCACTGGTCATTTCTTTACTCTAACTTATGTCTGCATTCTAACACAGCTTCAGCTATTGCCAGACTTCAGGCCAGTTTAATTATGGCATCACATCAGAATGTGAATGATGAGCGCTGTGACCTGTGCCAGTACGTTGTCACTTATCTGGATACCCTCCTAGGGAAAAATTCCACACAGGTGAGCAAATAAAATAGTAGGCTTGACTTCTGTTATGTGGCTGCAAGTCCTCAGTCTCGTGATTGTTGTTTGGTAGTGTAATGTGTCAGATTTTGGCAGCATTACAAGCTCTTTTCACCGCTGATGCTCCACTGCATGGTCTGATTAAATTTGTTAGGTACTTGTGGCCCTAACTATACATGCCTTAGAGACTGCACTGACTAGATATTGCCTAAATGTAAAAAAATC
Source organism: Ellobium chinense (assembly GCA_033807755.1). Taxonomy (NCBI): domain Eukaryota; kingdom Metazoa; phylum Mollusca; class Gastropoda; order Ellobiida; family Ellobiidae; genus Ellobium; species Ellobium chinense. The sequence continues at coordinate 579,916 of JAWQUT010000468.1, forward strand.
AATGATTGTGTACGTTTTAGAGATTACACTGGCTGGATGTTGCCTACATGTCAAAAACTAACAATTACATATGCTTCAGAGAAAGATTTACTGGATGTTGCCTCAATGTCAAAAATTAATAATTATATATGCTCATATATAAATTAATAATTATATATGCTCAATATATATATTGGTATATATATATATAGCATAATAAATAAATAAATGAATTAAAATAAATTAGTTTCACTGTCAGTAGCATGCTATCACCACTATCTGTGTGCCAAACTAAGCTTTTGCAGGTTTCCTAGAATATGAAATCTGAAGCTGGAGTCAAACTCTGACAGAAGATAGGAAGCTTTCTTTCTAGAGCGGCCAAAAAATTTAAAATATAAATCGTTACTGGAGAAATTGCCCCACTGTGCTGATAGTAATTGTGCACTGTCCACAGGCACAGGACTACTGAGTGTAGACCTAGTCAGCTCATAAGAGTTAATTGTATAAAGGAGCTCTGATTAACACACCAAATTTGTTTGTTTGTTCTGTTTCATAGGAGCAGATCAATGCTGCCCTGGAGAAAGTGTGCTCCTTCCTTCCAGCAAACCTAAGCCAGAAGTGTGACAAACTTGTAGAAGATTATGGTCCTCTTCTTGTTGAACTTCTCCTTGAAGACCTCAAGCCAATGATGGTGTGTCAAACTCTCAACTTTTGCTCTGGGGAGAAAACGCAGATAGGACAGTTGGGTCAGCCCACTGACCAGCTGTGTGACATGTGCAAGTTTGTGGTCACCTATGTAGACAGTCTCCTAGGGAAAAATGCTTCAGAGGTTTGTGAAAGTTGTTGTAAGATATTTCTTATATTATATGAATATTCTTGCCACATTAAAGACCCGATTAGATTCTTATTTGAATAATACTAAAGCTCAACAAGATAAATGCTGATTTGTTTGATATGTTTTACTTGTTAATCACTGAAGAAATGACTTTGAATTGCAGAATGTTATATCTAAGTTATGTTCTTCCCCAGGCTGAGGTTGAAGCCCTTCTTGATAAAGTGTGTGACCTTCTGCCCAGTGGTTTGAAAGAACAATGTGATGCTTTAGTCAAGCAGTACACTCCTCAGATTATTCAACTGTTATTAGAGAAACTGAAACCTGACCAAGTGTGTGCGGCTCTCAAACTGTGTTCCTCTCACAAAGAAGGTATGACGAGTGTTCAAAGTGTTTTGTAAATAAATGCATTTTATAGTTATAGTTTCAAATGAAATATGAGACTTTGAAATGTGCAGTTATTATAGGAAATTACAGTGATAATGGTCCGGTGCAGTAGAGAAAGGCATGGACTGAGCATAGGTGAATTTGATTATATATTTTTGCAGACTTAGAGTAAATGAGAACATTACAGATATTTTACTGATGCTCTTTGTGGTAAAAGCACAGTACCCAAGAATCTTGTCTGTCTTTCAGGATTCCAACCTCCAGTCCAAGTTGGTGACCAGCTGTGTGACATGTGCAAGTTTGTGGTCACCTATGTAGACAGTCTCCTAGGGAAAAATGCTTCAGAGGTTTGTGAAGTTGTGAGATATATCTTATATATTATATGAATATTCTTGCCACATTAAAGACCCGATTAGATAATGATCTAATTTGATTAATACTAAAGCTCATCTGATGATTTGTTTGATAGGTTTTACATGTAAATCACCAAAGAAATGATTTTGAATTGCAGAATGTTATATCTAAGCTATGTACTTCCCCAGGCTGAGATTGAAGCTCTTCTTGATAAAGTGTGTGACCTTCTGCCAAGTGGTTTGAAAGAACAATGTGATGCTTTAGTCAAGCAGTACACTCCTCAGATTATTCAACTGTTACTGGAGAAACTGAAACCTGACCAAGTCTGTGCAGCTCTCAAACTGTGCTCCTCTCACAAAGGAGGTATGACCAATGTCCAGAGTGTTTTGTAAATAAATGCAGATTATAGTTATAGTTTCAAATGAAATATGGGACTTTGAAACTTGCAGTTATTGTAGGAAATTACAGTGATAATGGTGCGACGCAGTAGAGAAAGGGATGGACTGAGCATGGGTGAATTTGATTATATATTTGGCAGACCTAGGGTTAATGACAACATTACAGATATTTTACTGATGCTTTTTGTGGTAAAAGCACAATACCCAAGAATCTTGTCTATCTTTCAGGATTCCAACCTCCAGTCCAAGTTGGTGACCAGCTGTGTGACATGTGCAAGTTTGTGGTCACCTATGTAGACAGTCTCCTAGGGAAAAATGCTTCAGAGGTTTGTGAAAGTTGTTGTGAGATATTTCTCATATTATATGAATATTCTTGCCACATTAAAGAGACGATTAGATTCTTATTTGAATAATACTAAAGCTCAACAAGATAAATGATGATTTGTTTGATAGGTTTTACATGTAAATCATTGAAGAAATGATTTTGATTTGCAGAATGTTATATCTAAGCTATGTTCTTCCCAGGCTGAGGTTGAAGCCCTTCTTGATAAAGTGTGTGACCTTCTGCCCAGTGGTTTGAAAGAACAATGTGATGCTTTAGTGAAGCAGTACACTCCTCAGATTATTCAACTGTTACTGGAAAAACTGAAACCTGACCAAGTCTGTGCAGCTCTCAAACTGTGCTCCTCTCACAAAGGAGGTATGACCAATGTTCAGAGTATTTTGTAAATAATTGCAGATTATAGTTATAGTTTCAAATGAAATATGGGACTTTCAAACTTGCAGTTATTGTAGGAAATTACAGTGATAATGGTCAGGCGCATTAGAGAAAGGCATGGACTGAGCATAGGTGAATTTGATTATATATTTTTTGGCAGACTTAGGATAAATGGCAACATTACAGATATTTTGCTGATGCTCTTTGTGGTAAAAGCACAGTACCCAAGAATCTTGTCTATCTTTCAGGATTCCAACCTCCAGTCCAAGTTGGTGACCAGCTGTGTGACATGTGCAAGTTTGTGGTCAACTATGTAGACAGTCTCCTAGGGAAAAATGCTTCAGAGGTTTGTAAAAGTTGTTGTGAGAAATTTCTTATATGAATATTCTTGCCACATGAAAGAGATGATTAGATTCTTATTTGAATAATACTAAAGCTCCACAAGATAAATGATGATTTGTTTGATAGGTTTTACATGTAAATCATTGAAGAAGTGATTTTGAATTGCAGAATGTTATATCTAAGCTATGTTCTTCCCCAGGCAGAGATTGAAGCCCTTCTTGATAAAGTGTGTGACCTTCTGCCCAGTGGTTTGAAAGAACAATGTGATGCTTTAGTGAAGCAGTACACTCCTCAGATTATTCAACTGTTACTGGAGAAACTGAAACCTGACCAAGTCTGTGCGGCTCTCAAACTGTGCTCCTCTCACAAAGAAGGTATGACCAATGTCCAGAGTGTTTTGTAAATAAATGCAGATTATAGTTATAGTTTCAAATTAAATATGAGATTTTGAAACTTGCAGTTATTGTAGGAAATTACAGTGATAATGGTGCGGTGCAGTAGAGAAAGGTATGGATTGAGTATAGGTGAATTTGATTATATATTTTGTAGACTTAAAGGGGGGGAGCGGGTCCTGAAATCAAATTTTTGTTTCAAAATATCGATTTTGAGTTTTTATGTTTTTTAAGTACCTCAACCATTTGACTTTACGAATACACGAAGCTTATTGACATTTTGCGTGTTTTACCCGTCATAATGGCTGTTTTAGGCAGGGAGGTCATGGTAAATTGACATAGTATTGAAATTTTCAAATGCAATTATCCCAAAACTCTACTTTTGCACCGTTTTTGTGCATCTCATTTTTTATTTTTGGAACGATTGGCATGATATTTTGCATATAACACTCTTGTGCTATTGCCCATAGGGCCTCAGATCGTATTTTTGATATCTGCTGTAGTTTTTGAACTAGTCAATTTTTACAAGAAAATTTGTGAAAAATGGTATTTTTGTCACACACCATTTTCAAAAATTTTTTGTAGCCAAACAAAGGCGTTTTTCACAAATCTGGTCCTACCGTCTATAAACATAGACTTGAACTAATACACAG
>JAWQUT010000469.1:3121-14337 GCA_033807755.1 Ellobium chinense
GGGGGGGGGGAGTATGAGGGGCTCCCCCCCCACGTAAAACTGAGCTCCGAGCAGTCAATAAAATAGGTGGAGGGTGGAAAAAGCAATCAATATCATCATCATCATCATCATAATCCTTATTTTTATTGTGTCCCCTGGTAATGAATGTTCGTAACTTCCATTAGTCCTAGCGAATACACGAAAACAATTATATATCCCCTACATAACAGATATAAACGTTCAATCTTTGTTAAGTCAAGCCCATGAAAGAAGACGCAACAAACCTCTATCAACACGTAATTTTTCTTAAAGTAGAACCACAGGCAATAGACCCTTTTTGGTCCTATTAGGAGCATGACACCAGATTTCTATAATTTCGCAGCCTCTGTGACACCCAGTATTACCAGCAACAAGGAAAGCGGACAGCAGTTTGGAGTGGGCAATACCTACATCCTTACATGCAGTAGTGGCAGCCACACGCCAGGTACCACCTACAAGTGGCTGGAAGGAAACACCGAGATTTCAGGTAAAACTTTGTCTATTTACTGGTCAAAGCTGAGAAGTGGAAGGCAAGAAAAAATATTTACAGTAATGTATATGTTAATGAGCAATTATCTGATTCTGGGCAAGGGAGATTATCCATGGTTAAATTACATCAAAAAGTTTGTTGTAATTACAAAAATTGCGGATTTTAACACTGTATGGCATCATCAGGGCAATTTAGAATTGAACAATATTTCTCAAATTAAAAGACGAATAGAGGATATGTTCATCAGTCCTGGCGCACAGACTACGAGGCGAGTAATAAGGTAAAAACCATTTAATACTAAAGGATGAAGGGAAAATGGAAGAATATTTTAAAATCTTGGGACTTTTTAACACTTTGATCTTCACTAAATTTGACATCACCAATCATATCGTACCATTTGAGACAGGACGATACCGTAGCATGGATTACCAGATTAGAACTTGCTATTTTTGTAATAGAGATTTAGGAGATAAATTTCATTATTTATTGTGCTGTCCAAAATACTCTAATGAAAACAAATAAATGGTTGCCAGTAAAATATCATAAAAATCAAACATGCCCAAATTTCTACTGCCTATGAAACCAAAAGACGAACAATTTCTGGAAGCAGTCAGTAAATTTGCATTCATTCTCATGAAAAATGTTAAATAACGTCAGATATATCTACTAGTAGGGATTATAATGCCTTCTGTTTAAGTAATATATTATGTGTATTATTTTCATATATGCCAGTATAGGAAACGATAATATTGGTTGCCTTCTGTTGATTTTAATTGTATAGTATCACCATTACGGATGATTATATGATTTTTACAATTTAAACAAATAAAGATTCTTGTGTTATTGTAGAGAGAGAGATTGAATAAGGGGGTGACTAACTGATGGGTTGATTAACCTTCTGACTGACTGATAAACGGACTGACTGAGGCTGGCTGGTTGATTGATTGATGGACTGACTGACTGATCATCTTACTTGATAAGCCGACTGATTGATCGATTGTTTGGCTGACTGGTCGATTGACTGACTTACGTTTGTACTTCTGAGTGAATGAGTGAGATAAAATATAAAGGAAAAGATTGAAATCAATCTGTGTTTACCCTTAAGTGAATGTGTTTTATAACACCAGACAGATGAGTTACATTTCATTCATGCTATTACATGCACATTAAAAGATGCATAACAGTAACACTACAGCATTATCATAAATCACATCTTAAACACAAGGTCATTGTAAGTCGCCGCAGGGCAGCGCCTTGGTCTCCCTGGCTAAAGTGCTAGATTCTCATTCACACCTTAGTCAAGTGGGGAAGTTTAAGTAAAGTGTCTTTCTCAAGGACACCATATCGTATACTACACCACCCAAGAATGCAAGACTTACTAGCTTAAGCTTATGAGAACAACTCACAAGTGAGTGAGTGAGTGAGTGAGTGAGTGAGTGAGAGAGTGAGTGAGTGAGTGAGTGAGTGAGTGAGTGAGTGAGTGAGTGAGTGCGTGAGTGAGTGAGTGAGTGAGTGAGTGAGTGAGTGAGTGAGTGAGTGAGTGAGTGAGTGAATGAGTGAGTGAGTGAGTGAATGAGTGAGTGAGTGAGTAAGTGTGAGTCAGTGAGTCAGTGAGTGGTTTTTTAACACACACACACACACACACACACACACACACACACACACACACACACACACACTGATGGAAGGCAAAGGTGAATGACTATGACTGCTCTCATCCACAATAATGCCTTAATCTTTATCCCTCACCTGACAGGCCAAACTAAAATGACCTATTCACTAAAAGCCAAGTCTGGAAGCAACTCCTACAGCTGTCAGATGACATTTAACGATGTCTCCTCCACTGTCAGCCCTGCTTTCACCGTTAATGCCAAGAGTGAGTACTGCCAATGGGATGGCTCAGAGGGGAATATTTGCTCTGCAACATGTCTCCAGTAGGAACATGTCCATAAAGGAACAGGAGTAGATCTTTGCTCCAGAGCCTGAAAAATCCACATTATTTTTTCAAAAACTATAAACCACGTAAAAATTTTTTCCGCCTGACCATTTCTGAGAAATAAAACGCTAGAATATCGGATTTCATTCTTTATGAGCCGCCAATACTCGTACTGCATGACATCATATAGACTAGTTGGAAAAGGAAGCAGATAATTGGTGCAGATGTTTCGTTTTTTTTTTTTTTTTNCGTTTTTTTTTTTTTTTTGATGTCACGCAGCACGAGCAATGGTGGAGGTGCTCGGAGGATGAAAATTTCCACATTCTTGCGGTGTTTTCTGAAACGATCACACGGAAATAAAAAATACACGGTTTAAATGTTCTAAAAAATAATGTGAACATATTTCACTGTGAGACTAATAACTATCCCTTCAGTTTATGAATATCTGAAAATTTACGGTCCAGTCAACTTGAAATTAATACAGTATTCAGGAAGCCATGACAGTGATGATCAACAAGTACCATGGAAAAGCCATGGCTGTGTGTGTTTGGTTCCTCCAGGAAAACGAAAGGGCAAGATACACCTCCTTCTCTAAGCAAGTTAAGATGGCTGGGAGAAACAGAAAACAATACACTGCCTTGCAAGTGGTGTTTCCTATACTTATATCTTTGCCTTACTTTTTAGCACACACGTCACGGTAGATTTTTGCCACATCCTCCTCCGAAACAAGACCGATGATAAGACGTTCCACTATGAAATTTGAAACCGTAGATGGTTGACGCCATGGTGCCGAGCTTTCTCTTCCGGTGATAGGAAATGACGTCAAATTTTTAAGAAACCTCTGGTAGATGTTCGCCTTTGTTCCTGCAACTGGCGCGCACCAATCAAAACCGCACCCTTCATACTTCCCTGGCCATGGATCACCTATAAAATATACAATAGTGACCCTTTGCGACCCGACAAGAAGCAAACAAACGCAGCCCATTTGAAAAGATTCTTCCTAATGTAAACCCCCTACCCCCAATTTTCTTTATAAAATTTTACCGAACCATGTAAATAACTCATCGGCCGCTCACTTTTCACCAACTTACAAAAGTGAAAGACTAGGCAAATGTCATTCAGAGCATATATTAAAACAGAGAATTAGGTCTGAGAGAGAATTGACTTACAACTTTTTGGATTATCAGTGGCAAGAGAACCTCGTTTTACTTCCAAATTAGTAACGTAAGAAAAGTTACGTAATCAAAACACACCAAATTCTGTCTGTCTGTCTATCTGTCTGTCTGTCTGTCTGTCTGAATGAATGAATGTAAGTACTGTATGTATGTATGTATGTATGTATGTATGTATGCCGTCTGTATGTTTGTATGTTTATGTATGTATATATGTATGTCTGTCTATCTGTCTGTATGTATGTTTGCATTATATGTATGTATGTATGTATGTACGTATGTATGTGTGTATGTATGTATGTATGTATGTATGTATGTATGTATGTATGTATGTATGTATGTATGTATGTATGTATGTATGTATGTATGTATGTTTGTATGTCTATGTATGTATATATGTATGCCTGCCTGCCTGTCTGTCTGTCTGCCTGTCTGTCTGTCTGTCTGTCTGTCTATATGTATGTATGTATGTATGTATGTATGTATGTATGTATGTATGTATGTATGTATGTATGTATGTATGTATGTACGTCAAAACTCATATCCAGCCATGTTTTACGAAGGGGAATTCCGTAAGTAACACAGTTAACACGGACGAGTCCATTGTCCCTAGGGAAGAACTTGCAAGTCTATGGCATAAAGACCAGAGAAAAGCTGTCGAAATTATTCAAAACGATGGTAAAATGCCTGCATCCTCTTCATGCTCTATTAATATTGATGAAGTTGAACAACATTTTGAGCAGCGATGCCAACGTGCTCTCCAGGGGCCTCTCACAGCGCCGTGGGAGGAGGAGGTTACCACCCCCACACCAGAATGGCTACCATCCACTGACCTATTTACGGACGAGGAAATACGAGCAGCTATTAAAAGCTTACCACCGAAGAAATCACCAGGCGCAGACGGGGTCACATATGACACACTGAAACAAAATATAAATAAACTCACTCCTGTGTTCAAGGCTATATATAACATCTGCCTAATCCACCGTCGCGTCCCGCCTGACTGGAAACACGGGGTCATAACACTTGTACCTAAAAAGAACGGCAATCCAAACAACATAGAGGACTGGCGACCTATTTCTTTGTTACTCACCTCCTATAAGCTGTTCATGAAACTCATTCAAACTAGACACCTGAAATGGATCGTTGATACTCATCGTATGTCGCCTCGGCAGAAAGGCTCAATACCAAGGAATGGGCTACAAGAACACGTCTTTTGTCTGAAAACTTCTGTTAGTGATTTTCTCCATTCTAGCGCCAAACTNTCCCTTATCTGACAGGGCAAACTAAGATGACCTATTCACTAATAGCCAAGTCTGGAAGCAACTCCTACAGCTGTCAGATGACATTTAACGATGTCCCCTCCACTGTCAGCCCATCTTTCACCGTTAATGCCAAGAGTAAGTACTGACAATGGGATGGCTCAGAGGGGAATATTTGCTCTGCAACATGTCCCAAGTAGAAACATGTCCTTAAAGGGACAGGAGTAGATCTTTACTCCAGAGCCTGAAAAATCCAGACTATTTTTAAAAAAAACTATAAACCACGTAATAAATTTTTTTCTTTATGAGCCGCCATTACTCGTACTGCATGACATCATATAGTTGGAAAAGGAAGCAGATAATTGGTGCAGATGTATGCTCAAACTGTCTGGACCAATCGTTTGCCAGCATAATTTCGTTTCATTGATGTCACGTAACACTAGTAATGATGGAAATGCTCGGAGGATGAAAATTTCCACATTCGTTGCGTGTTTTCTGAAACAATCAGACGAAAGAAAAAATATTACACGGTTTAAATGTTCTAAAAAATAATGTGAACATATTTGACTGTGAGACTAATAACTATCCCTGCAGTTTATGAATATCTGAAAACTTACAGTCCAATCAACTTGAAATTAATATTCAGGAAGCCACGACAGCAAGTACCATGGAAAAGCCATGGCTGTGTGTGTTTGGTTCCTCCAGCAAAACGAAAGGGCAAGACACGCCTCTTTCTCTAAGCAAATTAAGATGGCTGAGAGAGACAGAAAACAATACACTGACTTGCAAGTGGTGTTTCCTATACTTATATCTTTGCCTCATATTTTAACACACATATCACGGTTGATTTTTGCCACATCCTCCTCCGACACAAGACCGATGATGAGACGTTCTACTATGAAATTTGAAACAGTAGATGGTTGACGCCATGGTGCCGAGCTTTCTCTTCCGGTGATAGGAAATGACGTCACATTTTTAAGAAACCTCTGGTAGATGTTCGCCTTTGTTCCTGTGACTGGCGCGGACCAATCAAAAACGCACCCATCATACTTCCCTGGCCAAGGATCACCTGCAGGATACAACAATGGCCCTTTGTGACCCAGCAGGGAGCAAACAAACGCAGCCCATTTGAAAAGATTCTTCCTAATGTAAACCCCCTATCCCTAATTTTCTTTACAAAATTTTACCAAACCATGTAAATAACTCATCGGCCGCTCACTTTTCACCAAATTACAAAAGTGAAAGACTAGTCAAATATCATTCAGAGCATATATTAAAGCAGTGAATTTGGTCTGAGAGAAAATGAACTTACAACTTTTTAGATTATCAGTGGCAAGAGAACCTAGGTTTACTTTCAAATTAGTAACGTAAGAAAAGTTACTTAATCAAAACACACCAAAATCTGTCTGTCTGTCTGTCTGTCTGTCTGTTTGTCTGTTTGTCTGTCTGAATGAATGTAAGTACTGCATGTATGTATATATGTATGTATGTATGTATGTATGTATGTATGTATGTATGTATGTATGTATGTATGTATGTATGTATGTATGTATGTTTGTATGTTTATGTATGTATAATTATATGTATGCCTGTCTGTCTGTTTGTCTGTCTGTTTGTCTGTCTGTCTGTATGTATGTATGTATGTATGCATGCATGTATGTATGTATGTATGTATGTATGTATGTATGTATGTATGTATGTATGTATGTATGTATGTATGCCCGTCTGTATGTTTGTATGTTTATGTATGTATATATGTATGCCTGTCTGTCTGTCTGTCTGTATGTATGTATGTATGTATGTATGTATGTATGTATGTATGTATGTATGTATGTGTGTATGCCTATATAATAATATATGTGTTTTCTTCACAACAGATATAATCTCTGTTACAATGGAACTAGCCGGTGTCAGTACCACAGAGTTTAAAGTAAGCCAACCAGTGATCGGAGCCAAAATGACCTTGACCTGCGATGTGACCTTGGCCGAAGGCGCCTCAGGAAGTGTGATTTATGCCTGGCTGAGAGATGGCGCTGTTGTAGAGGGGAAAACCACGAGCAAATATGAATTCACTGCTGGCACTAATACCAATGGTCTAATCAAGTGCCGGGCAATACTCGGAGACGAGCAGGTGGATGCTACGCCCCTGAACGTGACAGCCGTGGGTAAGTAGGTCTTCAATCAATGCCGCCTATGTAGAGTCCTCTTAATCTCTCTTTTTACTTAATAACAGCTTATTCTTTTTTTTTTTTTGATACAAGATGAGAATTTTCTATATCAACTTGAGAAAGTGACCTTAAACAGCACTCTTCATATTCATTCATTCATTCATTCATTCATTCATTCATTCATTCATTCATTCATTCATTCATGTGATCGTAACACTAGAAGATGCCATTAAGCGCATGCCTACCTCTGCCACTGCAATCATAGTGTATAAGAGATCCGAACTTGACCATAAAAGCTCTCTAATAACACCCCTTCCACTAACTATTTTGTACTTTGTCCCAATTCCGCACAGACATTGTCCAAAAACCTACCCTGAGCCTGATCAACAATGATGTAAAGTTGGAAGAATCGTACGTATATGTGGCAGGGGCGTCGTATGAGCTGGTCTGCTTGGCCCCAGGCCACTCCGACGATTTGGAGTACACGTTCCTTAAGAACAGCAAAACCATTAGTGGTCCCACGGCTGGGGAAAGGTCTTATACAGTAAGTTTTCTCTTTATCTTCTTTCTTTGCATCAACCGGCAGAAAGTAAAACTCATATCGCACAGACTGCTTAGAACTGTCATTGATGAACTATATCTGTTGAGTTTCAAAGAAACATTATGTACGATTATGTTTTTCAATGAAAAAATAATGGTCGCATTTTAGTTTTCTAAACTGAACAACAATAGCAACAACAGCAGCCACAGCAGCAGCAGCAGCAGCAGCAGCAGCAGCAGCAGCAGCAGCAGCAGCAATAGCAGCAGCAACAGCAGCAGCAGCAGCAACACAACAACAACAACAACAGCAAAAATAATAAATTTTTTTACGTATGACCCTGACACACTTTCTAACTGGTCACATAATAATTCATTTCTTTACACGTGACCCTGACACACTTCCCGTGTTCACACAATAATCTGTTTTTTACACGTGACCTTGACACATTTTACAACTGCTTATACAATAACATGGAAGGATTATGAAATAAATATAATCATTTGTCATCATCGTCACCTTTTTTTCTTCAGCTTGAAAACGTGAAAATGGGTGAAGATGGTGATTCTGGCAACTATGCCTGCAAAGCAACACTTGGCGACAAGGAAGACACCTCCGCTATCAAGGCTATCACCATTCAAGGTAGAGTATAACCTTTACCAACACTGCCATCAACATTAAAAGTAGAGTTTAACCTTTACCAACACTGCCATCAACATTAAAAGTAGAGTATAACCTTTACCAACACTGCCATCAACATTAAAAGTAGAGTTAACCTTTACCAACACTGCCATCAACATTGAAAGTAGAGTATAACCTTTACAAACACTGCCATCAACATTAAAAGTAGAATATAACCTCAACTAACACTGCCATCAACTTTCAAGGTAAGCGTGACCTCCCCTAAAATTGCCATCAACAATAAAAATAGAGCATCACCTTCACTAGCACTAGTATCAACATTAAAGGTAAAGTATAACCGCTAATTAAGTTATTAACATTGCCATCAACATTAAACGTAAAGTTTCATCTTCCACCAACCCTGCCATCAAGATCATAGGTAGAGTAAACAACCACTAATACTATCATCAACATTAAAGGTTAGAGTATCACCTCCACTAATAATATGACCAGGAAATATTAAAGGTAAGCGATCAATGTTAAAGGTAGAGTTCCAACACTATGCCATTAAAATTAAAGACAGTGTTTCCCTTCCAAAAACACGGTCATCAGTATTGAAGGTAGAGTAGATTTTCGCAAAAATCCATTTCCGAATTTACTCAAAAAAAGCTGCACACATACTGTTTCTCAAAAACTATAGCCTCATGCATTATAGATACGTTAATTAACTTAATGTATTGCGATAACTACAGCGAGCACTATTACTGTTTTGGAAGTTTCCTGTGGTTACCNAACACTGCCATCAACATTAAAAGTAGAGTATAACCTTTACAAACACTGCCATCAACATTATAAGTAGAAAATAACCTCAACTAACACTGCCATCAACTTTCACGGTAAGCGTGACATCCACTAAAATTGCCATCAACAATAAAAATAGAGTATCACCTTCACTAGCACTATTATCAACATTAAAGGTAAAGTATAACCTCTAATTAAGTTATTAACATTGCCATTAACATTAAACATTAAGTTTCATCTTCCACCAACCCTGCCATCAAGATCATAGGTAGAGTAAACCACCACTAATGCTATCATCAACATTAAAGGTTAAAATATCACCTCCACTAATATGACAATGAACATTAAAGGTAAGTATAACCTTCACCAACAAGCGATCAATGTTAAACCAACACTTTGCCATTAAAATTAAAGACATTGTTTCCCCCCAAAAAACACGGTCATCAGTATTGAAGGTAGAGTAGATTTTCGCAAAAATCCATTTCCGAATTTACTCAAAAAAAGCTGCACACATACTGTTTCTCAAAAACTATAGCCTCATGCATTATAGATACGTTAATTAACTTAATGTATTGCGATAACTACAGCGAGCACTATTACTGTTTTGGAAGTTTCCTGTGGTTACCGCAGTGCGTTAACTAAGGTAAGGAGTATGGATACCGCCACTGATCCTTAATCAATTTTTTTTTTACAAGTATTATCAAAAATTGTCATAATAAGTCCAGCAGTTCACATACTCGTTATTTATCAATAGTTTTCCGTTAATTACAGTAGGTCTAACTGAATGTATGTATGTCTGTCTGTCTGAAACTTCCAGAAAACAGCAAAGAAAAGGCAGTGTGTGTGTGTGTGTGTGTGTGTGTGTGTGTGTGTGTGTGTGTGTGTGTGTGTGTGTGNGTGTGTGTGTGTGTGTGTGTGTGTGTGTGTGTGTGTGTGTGTGTGTGTGTGTGCACGAGCGCGCGCATGCGTAAGAATTGTGTAACTGAATATTTCAATGGGTCCAACAGTTGTGTAATGTTTGATTCCTCCCCTCCCCACACGGTCCATCTTATTTATCTCGGTAATGTTGTTGTTAGTAAAACGAACACAAAGTTATTGTATCGTGAACAATATTTTTTTTCAGAAAGTGGCAAACCGTGTCGTTCTGCCGACAACTGTGTGGGTGTTGGGTACACTGGTGTTTGTGACGTCGCTGACAGCAGATGTGTCTGCGAGATTTTATTTTCCAGGAGAGGAAACAAATGTTCCTGTGAGTATATATCTGATGAACCAGACAACGACAATAAAATCAACAGCAGCAGCAATAACAAACAACAACAACAACAACAACAACAACAACAACAGCAGCATTAATATCAACGACAATAAGAATAAAAGCGACAATAACAACAACTACAACAACAAAAACAACGATGACAACAACAACAACAACAACAACAACAATAACAACAACTACAACCACCATACCATCAGCGCCGCCACCACCGCCATCATCATAACATCAACAACATTGACGACAGCAACACAACAATAACAAAAACAACAACAGCAACATTAACACTAACAATGACAATAACAAAAAAACAACAACAACATCTCTCATCCATGGCAATGACAACAACAACAGTAGTATCAACCATGAGGACGACAACAACAACAACAACAACAATAGCACCACCTCCATCAGCAACGACAGTTATCAGTTTCGAAGTCCAATAACTTGAAGAGTCAGGAAGAAATTGGGATGAAATTGTGGGCAACATTAAAGTGCGACTAAAGTGCTAGAAAAAAATGTGATTTCCGACAGTTTTTATATTTTCAATATCAAGTTTTAGATCAAAAGTCATCATTTTTGCTAAAAAATAATATTTCGAAATTAATTTTACAGCTTTTAACCTATTCTGAAATTGTAAGAAAAAAAAACGTACAGGAAACGTCACGTCAGCGCGGAAGTCGCGGTGTTTTCGATCGAGAACAATGGCAGCACCGGTCGAGCCGTATCAGTTCGAGCCCCTGGCCGAAAAACAGATGCCTCCACGTGCTGTACGGTGTCTTCTGTGGATCCATCTCTAGATTTACAGTTTACCGCACAACAATAACCCATTGTTTCCACGTGGGAGCGAGCCCTACCATGGAGCTATAAAGAACACTGGAGTGCGTACACCCCTTTTCGCGTACACCGCCGGCGCGCAACTAACATGGCGGACGAC
>JAWQUT010000469.1:17953-29702 GCA_033807755.1 Ellobium chinense
AGAGGGGGATGAGTTTGTTGTATGTTTGTGTGGTGAGGGAGGGGAGGAGGGGGCGAGGTAGACACGGCCCTGGATAATAATCTTTTCTTTTGACTCTTCGAAACATCGTATCCTGCAGATATTTGTCTTGTTTCTAAAGACGTTAGACCAATCTGCTAAGCCTTCAATCAAGAGGTGCCTTTTTTGTGGCTCTTCTGCATCTCAGTGATACGTGCTACAAGACTTTGCATACTAGGGCTGGGCAGATACAATCCTACAAGATTCGAATTTAGAGTTAGGATTCAATGGATTCAAATCAGGATTCAGATCCCGAGGTGAGGGGGTTNGGATATTTAATAGAACTTGTGTGACAAGGAATTTCTAGATGGGGATTTATATTCCTGTATTTTTATTTTAAGTGAAACTAAGGGATGACAGCTGTACAATTGGATAAAGGTCCAAATTTTAACATGGCATAGGGATTTCGTGTAAACCGAACCTTTTTTTTTTCTTAAAAATGTTGGAACCAAAGGATTCAAGTCCTGACCAATTTTCCGTTACAGATCCGAACTTGAATCCAGCATAAGCGAATTTGATGGATTCGAATCCAGATTCCAATCTCGCCCATGACTACTGCACAGGTTATTTCCTGCCAAAACTGTCCTTTGGGATGAATTACTTGCATGCACCCAAGATTCCAATTTTGGCATTTACATATTTTGGTGTCAAGATCTTTGCATTTTGAGTGGTTGCGTGAGAGTTTATGAGGCTTCTGAGTTTGTCAATTAGTTCCAATATTAGCTGAGGAAAGGAAAGCGTTGGGTTAATTCAGGAGGTAGAGGAAGGGTAAGGGATGGAGGTAGGACTGAAAAAGGGGGGGGGGGGNGGGGGGGGGGGGGGGGGTGGAGAGGTAGTGGATGAGAAAATAATAGGCACTGTTCAAGTCTCCAGTAACAAATATCAATAATAATAATAATAATAATAATGATAACAATAACGATAAGCTTTATCAATCTGGCCCCTTCGGTGAAACTGGTTGGACTACCCCAATATCTGCATGTAACCACACCATCTTTTTTTGCATAACGCTGGCCTTTTCGGAGTCATTTTTTTAGTTATACTTATCTATATTGCATGTTTATTGCACTGAGTTGTATGTGCAAGGAGATCCACAGTGAAGATACGTCTTTCTATATCAACACAAGAAGAGAACTGTGAATATCCCACATATAATATCTTCAAATGTCTTCTTATTTTATGATGATTTTAGTTTTACCATGGCACAAAGAATGGCTTGAAACTTTTCTAAATAAAGTGCTTTCATCGTACTGATGCGGCGTTGTTTTTTAAAATGTTTTTTCTCTTCCTTGTCTTGTGCGATTTGTGAAAGAGACACGACAGAGGAAATGGTACCAGTCTCTTTGTTATCTTTGTCAAAGCTACGCCATCCGATTGTTTCAGTCGGAAGGTAATCCCCACCTACAAATGGCCGTGCACACTGCCTTGACTCTGATGGATTTCCTTTTATAATTAAAATCTTAGACGTTTTTACCATGATGCTGCTTTCTTCTTCCTCTTCTCTGGCTTTTGTTGTTGGTAACTGTGTGATGATGGTGATTACGATGATGAAGCTAATGGCGATGCTTTCATTGATAGAGAGCTCTTAATAATCCATACGTTAGTTAACGTATTGCGTTAACCACAGTGAACACACTGTTTTGGGAGTTTCCCGTGCCGTCAGCATACAGCAACACTACATATATTTCAATCTAATGTGTAAAAAGTGTAAATCTCCAAGTTCATTGACGTGAGTGTGAAGTTGAGAGAGAGAGAGAGAGAGAGAGAGAGAGAGAGAGGGCAGAATGTGAATTGCTTGTTAAAAATATTGTCATTTTGCTCATTTACAACAGATAGTTGTCTGAGCTCAATAAACGTTATTGTTATTATTGCCACAAATCTCTTAAGGATCGTTATGGCAGAGGTAAGCATGAGCATATGCGATCATTTTGCACATTACAACTAGAATCTGTTGTGAATATCACTTCGAGTTCTTGACGTGTAACAGAATCGTAACATCACGAAAGTAGTGCCATAAGCGCATTCCCACGTCTGCCAGATCCACTTCTAAGAAATCAGAACTTGAAAATAGTACCTCCTTAGAATTCTATGAGGTTTCAGCATGCGTTGTTTCGTTAACCCTTTAAAACCCTGACCACCTGACTCTACATTAACCCTTTGCCTGGGCTCCTCAGCGTTTTTACGTAAAAAAGGGCATAGGTCCAAGAGGGAACTTTGACGAGATCCGTTACAGATAATAACAGTTTGACCACACACACATGAAACCATAACAACAAATACATCACAGAAAATAACAATTTGACAACACGCACAGAAAGCATATATGCCTGAATGAACTTTAAAATACTGACCTCTAATGGTATATAAGAAAACACTACCGCCTCCGGTTTACCGGTGCAAGGGCTCATCAGGTGAAGGCTATTTCATAACAGTGAAGTACCTCGTATAAGATTTAAAAAAAAAACGAAACAGAAATAGCGGAGTGAACGGGCACACACAGATGTTCACTCTGATTAAGATAAAAGAAAATGTAGCGAGAATCGAACCCCCGGTCTTTACGCTGACATCTTCTGCCTCGCCGACAACTTGGAATCAAGTAGACCCGATACATCATACAGAGCCACGCCACTTCTTTGGATTAAAGAAGCGTGCGGTCAAGCTTGTTATGTGAGTGAATCTTGCACCTAGCGCTTTTAATGCTAGTCGGCCTCAACCAAAAATCTACTTCTCAAGTGCAACCACTACTACATCCCACAGCATTTCCAACATCAACATTTTCCTAACAGCAACCACAGCCACTGCCACCAAAACGATTAAAAAAAAAAGAGGTCACCAACAAGGAAAACAGACTTCAATACAACATGTCCAGCAACATATTCCAGTCCATCTTTTTATTTCCATACGTCACCAACAACATTACTACAGGTTAAATCATCTGATAGGACCCACTGTAGAGCCCCCAGGGTAGGATCCAGTGTAGAAGCCATTCCGTCAAGGAGTCTTTGTACGTTTAATCCCATCCTTGGCCACTTTGAAAATTAGAATACAATATCAGCCCGCACCTCGCCGCTTACTGTGTTAGTGCGAACTCACAAGACCATCTTACAGATGTGCTATTTTTCACACATTTCTGGATAGTTTCTCACCATGTAAATTTATCAGAGATTAAAATTCATGATGGATACTAATCTGAAGCCATAAAACGCATTTTTAAAAAAAAATTGCGACTTGATGAGACAGCTAACGACAAATCTCTTCAAGAGGTGAAATTATAATCGTGTCTTAAGTCTTCATCCAGCCTCTTTTACTTTCCCACAATGCCCCGTATCCTCGCTTGTTAAAGGCTTCCTACAAAACAGGGTCAAGACAATTTCGGCAGAAAGTCACATCTGTTACGCTAACTTTTGGACAGCTTTGACGTGACAGCAATTAGTTTGGTTAATAATATATTAATCAATTTATTTTGTTCAATTACATATTCAAATTTTCCTGGAGGATATTTCTGTTCTTTCGCTATGATGTAAAGTTCTTCCTTATGATATAAAGTGTAAGTCCGAATGTCCCATGATGTTGTCCCATCCATGTTTTGTAACTGGTGTTACATTGGAAATAAAATTGAATTGAATTGAATTGAATTGAACTGAAAACAGGGGATCAGTTTATTTTTTACATGTACATGTAAACTGATGCTGGTTGCAGTAAAGTCAGAGTGTTTCTGCAGGAAATAATTGTGTAACTGACGTGATGTTTTGCTGGAATTGCCCGTTATTGCTAGTTCTGTGATAGAGGGGGAGAGGATGAAATTGGGGTGGGGGTGGGGGGGGGGCGNGGGGGGGCGAAGTGAGGGAGATGGGATATGAGGGAGTGACTGTATAGTCGAACGGTTATTCTCAAAACAACTAAAAAAAAGTCATTTGACATGGTTTGTTGGTTTATTAGTCGTAGGTATATAAGTTACTTAAACCTTTGACCGTTAAGGATCATTGTTAAATTTCAGGTAGTTGTCGTGATGGTGGAGGAAGGGGGGGGGGGGNNCGTGGGGTGGGGGGTGCATGGGATAGAAGATAGGAGACAAGAACGACAGTACAAGGACTTGAAAACAGTACTTCTTAAAACAACTAGCAAAAACACTCTTTCTGCATGGTTTATTGTCCTTAAGTAAACTCTTATTCATCAATATATTTAGCACATCTGATATCAGTGCAGCGTGCGAGATCAAGACAGAAACAATGAGCACATGATATCGTTTCGCGTTGCTGTATAAAATCGTATTCTAGAAATTAAGTCAATTGAAAATTTTGATATCATACCATTAAATAAATAACAACAAACAATTAGACCGGTATTTTGGCATCATCAAAACTGAGGTACAAGATCAAAACCTGAAAAAAAAATGAAGAGTAATGTTTCTTTATATTATAAAAAAAAATCCGTGGAAATGTGTTTTTTGTTTCTCTAAATTTCATTTTTGTGACATACGACATTATACTTCAACGCAGAAGATAAACAACAAACTTATCTAAACAATACAGACACTATGGATATATTGATCCGTCATTTCACCAATGAAACTGTCACAGACAATTATTTATACAGTTCATCTCCCGGCATCTAACCGGTTTCAAAATCTCACGGGTAAAGTATTTTTTTCGGCTGTCAATCATTATGAAGTCTTAGTGATACTGGATAATTCCACAGAAAATTATTATCAGTGAGCTATTAAAACGCCCAAACTACTGCCTTATCACTTGCTCTTCAGCGTTCATTTTAACCAATTACTTGTCTCTTTTAAAAATAAATTAACACCAGGCAAAGCGGCATTCCAAGTTTTCGGTATTCGAAAGGGACATGTCCGTGGAACTGGTCAGGATTTGTCCTCACGAAAAGACTGAATCATGTCTGGTAAAGAGTTACTGTCATCGAATACTTTTGTTCTCTCCACCACGCTTGCAATATGTTGACATAGACTAGATGCCTTTACTCAGCAAGCCAATACGGAGTTCATTTCATAGTCGATTTTCGGCATCTTTTACAACAGATCATTGAAGTCAATGTCTTGTTATCTGAAAGACTGAATTACAAACTGACGCCCACGCTGACAATTTAAAGATGTGGCGCTATCAAAATTAATGTTGATGGTAAGTTAGCACTAGTTAGTGTGTATTCATACACAGGTGTAACGTTAGCGAGAGCGTTTGTATTCATTACAGAAGGTTGAAGCCAGCGTGAATTAGTGTAAATCATCACAGAGGTGTGTCATTAGTGAAAACTAATGTAAACTCATAACGTCTCAGTGAGGACTAGTATCTGTTCATCACAAAAAGGTGGGTTAACGAGAGTTTATGCTTATTCAACACAGACGTGTAGACTTAGTAAAGATAAAGTCTAATACTCACCACAGAGGTGCGATATTAGCGGAATGCAATACAGGCCGTAAATCTAGAGATAAATAATAATATCCAATAGGTGATGGTTTTCCTCAAAGCTGCGTGATTAATTTCTTTCATTCTTGGAACAAAGGCTAATACTGCTTTGGCCTTATGAAAATAATCTAGTTTATTGTTGAAATCGCTCAAGAATATAATGCGATATTTTACAAGAAACGTCTTTTGACTCGAAGAAACTGCATTGAAATAATCTTTTCAAGACACTTGCCTGTTACATTTTTGAACCCGTTATTATGAGCAGAAATCTTTTGGACGTTACAGCGTAGATGTATGAGAATGCATACTTACGATAAGTTTAATGATATATATCAATATGCTTGACGTCTTGAAGTCGAAACTCTAAGGCCGTTTCAGAAACGAGCGACGTACTTTTATGTTCAGTGAGAACTATCGTCATAGTGAAAAAGAAACAAAAAAGTATTCAAGAGTTCTCTCCGAGTCGTCTATTATGATAGTATTATACGTAAAAGAATATTAAAATACAATAACATTGTAAGGTGTAGGACTGTTTACATAAAATTACGGTCATAATCTGCGAGGCTGCACGTTGATTGGTTAAAAAGACAGGCGCGCTGGTTGGAAAACAAGGTATTATCCAGTCAGTGATTGGCTGGTTGTCACGCACCACAGACATAGGTGACCTTGATAAACAGCTCTGTAGAGTGTTGATTTGCAATGAATAAAGTAAGTAAGTTTAACATTTTAAATCACTTAGCTTTTAAAGGTACCAATATTCAACTCAGAAGAAATTGATACTGACATTCATTAAGAAATTGGGTGACCTTTACCCTATATCATTGTGTGGGAGAGAGAATACATGACATTCTGAACTTAAATGCCATGTGGGTCAAGTAAAGAATGTGTGTTACTTAGAATTTAGATTAATTAAATTAAAAGATAAAGAAACGGAGACGAATAAGTTAATCTCCAAAAGTTTCATCAGTGACCTAAAACATGACTTCATTTCAAAGTTTAATTAAGTCGACAACTGTAACGATATCCTCTTAAAATAAACTAATGTTATATTTTATGCTGCAAATTTCAAAATATTTTGTGCTATTGTTAAATCATTGCTTAAATAGAAATGACTTTGAATAGCACGCCTTGTGTGTATAACATACCTGGCCACAGCACATCAGTTCTTGACATGTTTTCAATTTTTGTCCTTTATACTATAACAAAAGTAAAGTTCCTAGTCTTTGACATTTAAAAAAAAAATAAGTTATATCTGTTTATTTATAATGCTTAGAAATGTCACCCCACTATCTTCCTAACCCTTGAGGTAATCCGTCTTTGAATTGTGTAAATTTTTTTTGGGTTTTTTTTGCCTCGAGGTATGTTTCTTTCAAAAGTCATAAATGAACCTCAGCGCCCTCTGGTACAGTCTCGCTCGGACAAGATTTGGTTACATGGCTAAAAATAAGATAATCAATCAATGTATGCTAAACAAGGATAAATTGTCACGTGAAAACATCATGTAAATCAAACCAGTCATAAGATACGTTAAACAAAATCCTGAAAGAAATAACGAAGGGCATCAGAAAGTCTTTCGCTTGTTTAGAATTTTAACTTCTTCTTTTAAAATGTTTATGCCGGAAAAAAATCCATTGTCGTTTTGATTATGAAGAATACAGTGCTTAGGTTTCATTGGCTTTTAGAACGATACTTTACAGATGTTTATAGATCTTCTTGTGTCATTCTTTGCTTCGACATACTCATCTGACAACACTTAAAGTTCTTGTTTCTTTGGCCACTCATCTTTGTGCTTCCAAAAAGGACCCAAGTCATTTTTCGTGCTTTTAAGAAAAGGAATAGAAAACGCTTTTATGGCAAAGCAAGAATAGGGAACTACATCTTTGCAACGGCAATTTGATCAGAAAATATTGGACATTATATTTTTTTTCTGGTCAAAATATCAATGTGGGCTTTGATCTAATAAAGAACACTATATCCTTCTTCCGTTTTGGTCTAAGTCTGACTTAGATCGTAAGGGAAGCACATTGATGTACTGATGCTTTATATGCTGTTGACTTTTCCATTGTGGATGATGTTTTCACAAAGATGATGAGTCTTCCATAGCTTCGCTTCAAATTCTTTGGCATTTCTCTTGACTGTCTGGGCCACCGTAAAAGATCTTCCAAAACTTCACCATAATAGAGGTATTCCGTGTCATTGTATGCTCCAGTATGGCAGCAACTGCTGTATGCATGGTTGTACGTCCGCCTTGTGTTTGTTTGTCCCTCTTCTTTTTGAGCCTGTCAGCAGTCGCTGAAACACTTGTCTGTCATCTGGAAAGGTGGAAATGAAGTCTATACATTACATATCGTGTTATCAGAGTTCATATTGAAAGACAATGAAAACTTAGATTACAATCGGTCGCATCAACGATCATAAATTGTCACATCAGTGTTAACTTAAGAGACAGAAAATTGCAAAATCTGAATGTTAAAGGAAGACTGAACCGTCCTACAGACCATATTAAATCAGACGGTACCCTATTATTTCAATAAAACAGTCTTTCAAGTGTGTGTCATAATGATATGACGCCTCTGCTGGCCCCAAACAACTCATAGGATTACATTATCCAAAGTCCGAATTGTTACAACCACTGCGCGCGTGGCGGCCATAAGCTTACGTCAAATACGTTCTCGCCACATGGCCCAGCTGTCTAGCCAGTGCTGTGCGAACGGGTGATAGCATGTTGGTATGAATGTTTTAATTCCTCTGTGAACAGTAGATANGGGCTGTCAGTTTAAATCATACCACAAGTTAATTTGACAGCTGGCAACAGTAACTGAAGAGTATTCACACCGCATTTATACTGATTCTACAAACTGTGGAGTGTTAAGAGAAAGAGAGAGAGAGAGAGAGAGAGAGAGAGAGAGAGAGAGAGACAGAGAGAGAGAGACACACACACACACACAGACACAGAGGGGCACAGTGAACGAGAAAACAAGAGAGAGAAAGAGAGAGAGAAAAAGAAAGAGAGAGAGAGAAAGAGAGAGAGAAAGAGAAAGAAAGAGAGAGAGAGACAGAGAGTCAGCGAGACAGAGAGAGACAGAGAGAGAGAGAGAGAGAGAGAGAGAGAGAAAGAGAGAGTGAAAGAGAAAGATACAGAGAGAGAGAGAGAAGTTGTATGATTCTAAACACCCTAAAATCAGAGGCAACTGTGACTACAAACGGTCCGCTTATAATTATCTAAATCTTAGATCTTGGATCACACACATGCTTTAACAACTTTACAGCTGGTATCGGGGGATATGGGGTGGAAGTGGGGCGTTCAGCGCAAGAATTCCATTGCTTCACTTCAAGAGATTCGAGAATATGTACAGCTTGTATTATGACACACCATTCTTGTAAAACTTACAGTTGCTTGGAAACACCATGCTAAAAGGCAACCCCCATCAATTCCCATCCTGTAAGGTCTTTGACAACTATTGTTTTTTCTTCTTTTGGCCCTATTAACATTTTGTATTATTCTACATATACCACTGTGAATTGGAGAAATTTTTCGGTACAATCACGGAATAGGACCGATCTTGTAGCTAAACCAATGACTAAATGAACTGTATCAATGCAAGAGCGGTCCTGTCCCAGGAGATAGCCGAAATTTCTTCCATGGAGGTTAAAGTACACCTTTTGCCCGATCTTTTAACGGGAAGAAAAAGGGGGGTCAACGCCCAAAATTTTTCACAATTGTCTTTCGAAAATGGTCACCTCAAATTCTGATTTGGTCCCCAATTTTTCATTTGGCTGGTTTTGACCGCGTGCCAATACATAGACTTACACATTTTATTATTGTATCTAGAAGGCTCAAATTGTACCTGAAACTTTAAAATTGGATGCTTTATTTAGATCACAGGTCATTTTACATATTTCTACACTCTAACACTGGCTGGCAGGGCCCCGAAATAGGGGGATTTTATATATTTGTGGATTAATTGGGTTGTACACAATGAGTGATTTGCCCCTCTAATAGGTGTCACAAACCGTAACAGTACTTCATGAATATAAAAGAGCCCTTGCGCTCTATAGAAAGGGTGAAAAGTAAGCGTTTAACACAGAATAACTTTCTGAAGTAACATTCACCAATTCCCGAGAGGAGAGGTCACAAAAAGTAACTCACCTGCGTTCCATGCAACCAGATATGTAGCTAATCTTAATAAATATGGCTGCCAAGATGGCGGCATTCTCGCCTTGGGAGAGTTGCTAGATGATTTTGCTGTTGCAACATTCGATAAACAGCGATTTGTACATCTCTAGATTTACTACCTTTGTGGCTTGTACATCTCTTTTCTTATCGCAGCCAGCTACGTTTAGTCTAAAATGTCTTCCTTAAACTAGACATGAGATACTGACAATGAATTCCACATCCCACAGCAACTAAACTACGTCACTCCATTCATGTCTAGAAAATCACGTCTTGAAAACGCACTTCATTCAAGTCATCAAGGGAGATTACCCACATCCAAGGTATTTTCATTGAATACGTACCAACAAGCAATGATTTGTAACTACTCTCCCCGGATTATATTATAGTCTAGTCACTGGAAATGCCAAGCAAGACTAGTGCAGTAAGGAGCTAATTAGTCTACATGCACAAACTGTGTATAATGATAGAGTATCCGGGCAACTTAGTATCCCTGGGCAGCACAGCTGATTTCCATTGTCAACGCAGGTGATCTAGATCTATGATAGTAAATGGTGTTTTCCCCTATAATTTTATTAGTAAATTAGAATGGGATCCTCATCAGTGTTTATGTTGGATGGACTGATCGCAGCCTGGGTAAAGACCGATGCGTACATCCGAGCAGTGGGTGCTTTGATCTTTACCAGGCCTGGGGTCAATCTGTCAAACAGAAACACGGATTAGGATTCTCCGTGGTACTAAGCCACGTCATGATACTTACGAGAAATTAATAACTTGGAATGCAGATAGCTGTGCCATCGAGTAACGACTGGAAGGGGTCGGGATCATCCACTCGGGGTCGGCAGGCCAGACCTTTAGCACAACGCCCACTCTGCAGGCCGCACAGCTCTCCTTGGAATCTGGTGTTAGGTGGAAGAATAGCATATCAGACATTTAGTTGAGAGATTATACTCATGTGGTTTGTAAGGATCGCTTACGCGACTTAACACTATCACTATTCCAGCAAGTCCGACTACCCCAGGCAAGCAAATCCGACTACCCCAGCAAGTCCGACTGCTCAGCAAGCCCGACTACTCCAGCAAGTCCAACTACCCCAACAAGTCCCACTACTCAGCAAGTCCAACTACCCCAGCAAGTCCGACTACCCCAGCAAGTCCGACTACCTCAACGTCCGACTACTCAGCAAGTCTGGCTACCCCAGCAAGTCCAATTACCCCAGCAAGTCCGACTATCCCAGCAAGCCCGACTCTCCCAGCAAGCCCGACTACTCCATCAAGTCCGATTATTCCAGCAAGTCCGATTACCCCAGCAAGTCCGACTACTTTAGGACTTTCTTAACTCCCTGGAGAGCATTCAGTGCCGTTGCCATTTACAGGCGCTGATCACTAACATTCTGACAAGATGTTCTACTGCCTACAGCCAGATATCTATTTTACAGACTGGTGGACTAAGAAGAATCTGAATCAAAGGCACATACAACATGACCGTGGTCGGGAATCGAACTCACAACCTTTAGATCCTGAGTCCAGCGCTTTAACTGTTCTGCTATGCTGCTTCACGTGACAACATAATTATATAGATCTTGTAAAGCACAGAGTTTATTAACACTAAATACTCACCAGAGATTACGGAGAAGATGGGAAATAACACCCTCATAGGTATTTGCATACTCACTCTAAGTCAAAGAGACATAGGGGCTTTGATAGAGTCAAAGAATTGAGAGCTTTTGCGTTAACGATGGGATCTCTTACCAACAGTAATAATTACATTAGTGTATTGGTACTGAATGTCCCCATAGTAGTGTTGTTAATGGGAACACTGGTAATGATCTGGCACTATCCTATGCTTACCATAATGCACTTAATAACTTAACGATTAAGCAGACAGTCACAGATGCGATGAAAGTCCCAGCATCAGAAGTCAGGTAATATGGTAATGGCTCCCTTGTTCCCTCCCAAACCCCTTCACTCACGAGAATACTGTGGAACCATCTTGTTCTCGTGCCATGTCATGTTTATGACCTACTTCATTAAGAAGAAGAAGAAGAAGAAGAAGAAGAAGAAGAAGAAGAAGAAGAAGAAGAAGAAGAAGAAGA
>JAWQUT010000469.1:30069-40433 GCA_033807755.1 Ellobium chinense
ATAATTATATAGATTTTGTAGAGTACAGAGTTATTTAACCTAAATACTCACCAGAAAGTTCGGAGAAGATGGGAAATAACACCCTCATAGGTATTTGCATAATCACTCTAAGTCAAAGAGACGTAGGGGCTTTGATATATTTTAAAGAATTGAGAGCTTTTGCGTTAACGATGGGATCTCTTACCAACCGTAAGAATTACATTAATGTATTGGTACTGAATGTCCCCATAGTAGTGTTGTTAATGGGAACACTGGTAATGATCTGGCACTTTCCTGTGCTTACCATAATGCACTTAACAACTTAACGATTATGCAAACAGTCACAGATGCGGCGAAAGTCCCAGCATCAGAAGTCAGACAATATGGTAGTGGCTCCCTTGTTCCCTCCCAAACCCCTTCACTCACGAGAATATTGTAAAACCATCTTGTTCTAGTGCCATATCATGATTATGACCTACTTCATCATCAACAACAACAACAACAACAACAACAACAACAACAACAACAACAACAACAACACAACAACAACAACAACAACAACAACAACAACAACAACAACAATTAAAACAACAAAAACAAAAGCAACGACAACAACAACTCTCTTGTGATAACTTCACACTCTAATACTCCTCTCTTGTAAGGGAAAAAAACCTCCTCCCCTTTCTGACCCACATACCACCCTGCTTCTTTTAATCCACCTCATCTTAAACGTTTGTTGTCTGAATATGTTCATAGTCTAAACTTAGCCTATTATTATACCAAAGACGGAATTCATACAAATAACAAAAGCACCCCCCCCCCCCCCCNTTATCCTCCCCCCATAGGGCACTTTGCCCTAGGAGAAATGTTTAATAAAGCCCAAAGGACAGAAACCCTAAACGAATTCTACGACCAAACTTGACAGATATAGATATAACGTGTAATGAGCTTTGATCTGTAATTGAAGGCATTGATTTGGCTTTATACGAATTCCCAGCCGCGTTAGACTCGTCGTCAATTCCTAGCAAATTACTTTCCGTTTGTGGATCTCGTGTGCTTGTGACGCGACTCCGCCCCCACGTTTTTCATCTTGTGTCCTACATGTTTTGAAATCGCGTCCTGGTGTTTGATGGCTGTTCAGATGATAGACATTCGAATACAAAATGAACATTCAAATATAATTTACGTGTAACAGCGTTTGCTATCATTAGAAGCTTATCGCTTAAAAATTGGAGCTCTTCAAGAGCTACGCTCAATAGCTGCTTACATCAGAACCGGGCGTCTGGCAAGATAATTATATCGAAGGTCAAAGTGCAAAGTGGGGGAAAACAGTGGCTGCGGCTGGAGATTCAAAGCCCACGTCTGCAAAAAAGGTCTAGGTCGGGAAAGAGGAAGACCTTGACACTTGGCACGACATTTTGAATTATGTGGTTCTCATGTTTACCAAGTCGGCTCCATTTAATCTGAGTCAACAGAATTTCTGCATAATGGCAAATGTTTGTCAGATAGAATTATGGCTACATTTTTATTTTTTATACACAAGCAATCCCAAGAATTTCTGCACAATAGCAGTGTTTGTCAGATAGAATGCTACATTATTTTTATACACGAGCCATCCCTTTTCATAAACCTTATCATGTTTAAGATATCAAATGTGTGGTTTTTTCATGCTTCGAAAGCTTGAAAATTGAGCAGAAAGGGCTGTGAGGTTGTTTTTTTTTTCTCTACAAATTTTGGCGGTGGCTCTCGAGAAAGTCTTACAGTACATTCAGATATATGTACTTACATAGACCTTAAGAGTGCTAAATGTGCGAAGTATTCTAGTACACAGACCGGTACTGTAACCACAGAATTTAACGGTTAACAAACAGTTGAAAAAATATTACTAGCATTCGTGCAATCACCTGTTTCCGATATTTTTTTGTTCTTACAGGAAAGATACTATTCATCTCACTGAAGTGTAAAGCTGCAAAATCACCTTGTCCTGCTTTGAATGTACGTTTTTATGTATTCGTATACCACTAATTCGCTCATACACGACGGTACCAGTTTTCGTCGAAACGTGAAATATCCGAGCCTTTTATTCGATTATTCACTATACATTGTGTTTCCCATGGTATATTTCTAAACTCAGAAGAGCTCCAAATTCTCAATTAAAAAAACCCACTAGTACTTTCCCCCTTTCACCCCTTAGGAAAAAAATGTGACGACCAATATCTATTGTGTCACTCTTATGCATAATGCAGTTTACATATTTCTCACATTCTCTGTGGCCTGTTTTGATCTGTTACCATTTTGGTCAAAGTTCTGCTCAAGAAAATGCAAATTATATAGGTATACCTTGTCATCACCATGACCTCATTTTCAAACTGCGCAATTTTACAAAGCGTCAGGTATGGTGGGAAGGCATTATATCTCGTCGCACTGTGAGATCATATTATGGAACATCCCACATTATTATCATTATTGTTGTTATTATGATTATATTATTATTATGTCAAGTATCGTAGAATCCAATATTACCTTAGAACTCATTATCACTCTCTTCAACAGCTGTTTAGTAAAGTCTGGCCTTTGAACTCGCTCCCTATTGTTTTGATGCAAATTTATGTACAGTCTTCATAATACTGCATATCTCGCATTGTCCAATAAAAATAGCACATTGATTTCCCTAAGCTCCTCATACATAGTGCTTATTTCGCATAGTCCCTCAAAACAGCACATTATTTCCCTAAGCTCTTCAAAAGGGTGATCGTTTTGCATCACCCTTCAAAACAGTAGTTAATTCTTAAAGCTTTTCAGAATAGTAGTTAACTCTCAAAGCTCTCCAAATAGTGCTTGTTTCGCAAAAGTAACGGGAACAGACAGTAGCAAAATCAACTAATACCTAAGCTTGCGAAATAGCATCTAACGTCACAGAAACGGACTTTCTCCAATATGTGCTTCGTATGTAGGCGACACTATGCCCTTCTCGACTTCGGTCCTGGAAAAGGTCCGTTGCGAAATGACGAAATTCTCACATTACAGTCAATTTCGCTTGATTGTCATCGGATAATAGCAACTTCGGCTTAATTGGAATACTTTCCACATAACAAAGAGCTGTACTCTTTTATATGAAAGGTACTAGAGACTAGCAATTTCTTATTATCGCGTTTATTCATTTGTCCCANATAGTAGTTAATTCTCAAAGCTCTTCAAAATAGTAGTTAATTCTCAAAGCTCCTCAAAATAGTAGTTAATCTCAAAGCTATTCAAATAGTGCTTGTTTCGCAAAAGTAACGGGAACAGACAGTAGCAAAATCAACTAATACCTGAGCTTGCGAAATAGCATCTAACGTCACAGAAGCGGACTTTCTCCAATGTGTGCTTCGTATGTAGGCGACACTATGCCCTTCTCGACTTCGGTCCTGGAAAAGGTCCGTTGCGAAATGACGAAATTCTCACATCACAGTCAATTTCGCTTAATCGTCTTTGGGATAAAAGCAACGTCCGCTTAATTGGAATACTTTCCACATAACAAAGAGCTGTACTCTTTTATATGAAAGGTACTAGAGACTAGCAATTTCTTATTATCGCAAGTTTATTCATTTGTCCCACACTCTGTCAGAATCGCGAGGGAGTCCTCTTCATCTGACCTGAATAGGGACCAATAAAGTTATCTTATCGTATCTTATCGTATCTTACCTTATCTTATCTTATCTTATCTTATCTTATCTTATCTTACCCCTGCTATTGAGCACTTACAATTATGAGGAGTTTACAGAATCAGGATCTTTTAAAGCTAACGTTGAAATGTTTCCCTCCTCCACCAGGGTATTTTGTGGTTTCCAAAAAAAATCGAAGAAGAAAGCAAAAGTTCATCGTCTTAGCCGCATACAAAGCCTGGAAATAAATGACATTGTTTCAGAAGGTGCCCCTCTCTCTCTCTCTCTCTCTCTCTCTCTCTCTNCTCTCTCTCTCTCTCTCTCTCTCTCTCTCTCTCTCTCTCTCTCTCCTTTTCTCATTCTGGAACTATATTTGGCACAGTGCAAGATGAAAACGAAGCACTTGGTAACACATCTATGGCTGGCTGCGTCATTTAGGAACCCAATCTGCGGTAAGAAAATACTAGTGGGTGGTATCATCGTTTCTGAGTATTAATACTTTCGATACTTACGAACATCGATATCGTATCGAAATGGAAGCTCCCGAGTTTCGATACAAGTTCGACACTCTCGATTTCAGCAGTAAAGTTTGTCTGACTTAAAAAAAAGCAGGCTTTCTCTCTCTCTCTCTCTCTCTCTCTCTCTCTCTCTCTCTCTTTCTCTCCCCCCCCTCCCCGGTCTCCCTCGCCCACAAACCTCCACAGGTCTTCTCAAATTGTCTTTGATAAATATTCTTTTTTTCATGCCTTGCCTCATCTAACCCGCTACAGTGATCTATCTAGTTAAAAAAGCGTCGAAAATAATGTTGATCCTATTCCGATCCCCAGTACGAATTCAATTTCTGGTTTCCTCAGCGCAAAACTGGTCAGCGGTATCGAAATTATCATCATTAATCCGTTAGTCTTTACCTTAGTGCCAAGCCTAGCGGTATCGAAAAGTATCGAAAGTATCGAAAAAGTTCGATCCTAATTACGAAACGAATTACCCGTCTTCAAAGCCTGGTGGTATAAAAAAGTATAGAAAGTCTTGATTTCTTTCGATTCTGAGTACCCTCTCAATGCAAAGCAAAGCGATATCGAACGTATCAAAATATATCGAAAGTATCGACAAGGTATCGAAAGTATCGACAAGGTATCGAAAGTATCGACAAGGTATCAAAATGTCGATCCAGAACTAAGTATCCGAAGCTTCAACGTGGGAGAGTGACTGCCGGATTAGCACCTTGCGATAGTGCTAATATATCTTGCAGTCAGACAAAATAAGGTTAAAATCGTTAGAAAAGGAACCAAGATATCAAGCTCTAAAGATGGTTAGGTACAACCAGTAATGAACTTTTCCAATGCTGGTCACTTCAGACGACATATTATCTAAGGCCCCAATAATGCTAGGTCAAAACTATTTCACCTAATGAGAGTAGGTCTACATACCTTGAACTTTCATAATATACCAATAACTCAGCACCATAAAAAACGCGACTTACGCCCTCTGTTAATTGATTGCAAGATATGTACATATAATATGTGCAGTTCCATGTCAAGGCCAGGTCAGCTCTGCTGAGTGACTATTGCCACTAGGGTATTATTAGGGCAATCGTCTAAACCTGATCGCGTAATCTCTTTTCCTTCATTATCGAGCACCAGCTACAGTCGTGGCTGTCAAATTAGAGTACGTGACGCGCGCTTGCTTTTCTTAGACGCACCCGATCTGAACAGTGTTAATTGTCTCCCTTGATCGTGTATGCAGAGATGGAGACTTTGAGCTAATTGATGAAATATTATCATAATTATAATTATTATTCCCGTAAAGTGGTCTCCACTTCAGATTCTTCCCGATTAAGTCACGATATTGCCCCAGATAACAATTTGACTTAGAAGTGTTGCTTTTTTTAATTAATCTGCCTATAATTTACGCCAGTAAGATGCGGGTTGCTCGATAATTTTGATCACGCTTTTCCCCCATGTTTTCCGTATAACAATCAGTTTAAATCAGATGTCTATTGCTTACTAAAAAGGTTTTTTTTTATGGCAGATGATTGCCTCTTGGGCAAAAATATTTCTTTTTCCTGTCACAAACAGCTGATATTTTGAAACAACGCCTACTGCAATTAGATTTACTTTGTTTCACGCTCTCTGTATATTATCCTTCTCCCTGGGCCAGAGGCACGTGACTAGCTCCAGAGCGTTGTGTCTGCGAGGAAGTTGGTGGAACTTTGACGTTAAACAGAAAATTTGGAATTTCTTGAATTAACCGGAAGCCTAGCAACAATGGCGAACACCATCTGAGGAATCAAATTTTTAGTGGAATTTTTTATCAATGCTTGTGTATAGCATGAAGATGGGGCGAAAATCAACGATGGTGTGCATACTAATAAATGAGGCAAAGGCATAAGAATAGCAAACGGTTAGCAAGTCAGCACATTCTTTTCTAGCTTTTCGGCGTCAGTTGCAGCCATCTTGACTTGCTAAGAGACTAACATTCACATCTCTGAGAGATCGTCCACAAAATAAAGCGTTCCTTCTCCCCTGCCCCCTTTCTTGTGTTCCCTGGGTTTATACCCACGGGGACCAAACACACACAACTCAAACTTATCGCACTCGGAAATAATTTATAGATAAACCAGGAAGTAAAGAACCTGTAACACCCAATGAAAACGATTGTTTCAAATCGCAGCAGCCAGTCAGATTCCTCAATAAGTTCTGCTCTGACTGTGATAGTCCAATACACGTTATGTCCCTAATAAATTCGAAAGTAAGTTATTAGATGTGCTATCATTAAAAAAACCCACCAAAAACCCAGTTTAAAGTTTGAGATGACATGAATAAATCATACGCCTCTAAATGTATCTGTTTGAGTTTGATTCCCTCATGAAAACTTTGTTCTCACTTCATGATGTATTTACTCAATGCTCACGTTCTTTGATCAGCCAGGTAATCAAGCCTTAAAGAAATCCACACGACAAGTCGATTGCCTTAGAAAAGTCCTGTAATATTACAATAGTACGTATTAGTGTGAAAAAAAAACCCTAAGAGATCGCTGTACACTTTTCTATATTCCTTCCCTTAATACAAGGTACCTGCTGAATAAGCTCTCAAATTTCATCAACTGCTTAATAGTGATTGGTTCAAATTGCTGTTGCATAAAATCCCCCAAATAAAGATCTATTTCATCTTCTTAGAGCGCCAATGAAATTGATTTCATCTTCTAGGTACAAGACAGTGATTAGATCTAGACTCACTTCTTCGTTAATCTTTGTTCAACGACGTCACCATGTGTCTGTTAACGTGCGCGCTCTGCTTTATGATGAAGGTATGTCTTCGAATTCAATGCATGTTGTGAAAGCGTGATGAAATACATTAGCAGAGGGTAGAGTTTTTAAATCTTGAAAAATAATGGGAATATTGCTGCAGTTTATTTTATTCGGGCACCCACAAGCGCATCATATAGTTGGATATAAGACATTATCATTCGCCCTTCTTTGAAACGTCTAGATAGTGAATCCGTCCATTTTCTTTTCTTCTCCCTTTGTGCTGGCATCTCAGAGCTAGGTTCTGAGCAGTATGTCAACGCTCATTCATACGATTCAGTCATTGTTCCCTACAGCAAAAATTGGCTAAAATCAATACATGTTCTCAAGAGAGAACCATTACTTTATTTGAGATCGCATTGAGGACGTCATAAATTAATGATACGAGCAGTACAATGCCGCGCTTTGTATAACATATTTTGTGTACTTCCCGATTTGGAATCGTTTCAGTCTTGGAATTGAAATGATGAAAGTAAATAGGTTGGTAGGAAGAGGAAGGGAGGAAGAGGAAGGAGGAAGAGGAAGGGAGGAGGAGGAAGGTAGGAAGAGGAAGAACAGCTATATCTATATCTATGTCTATATCTATATCTATGTCTATATCTATATCTATATCTAGCTATATCTATATCTATATCTGCATTTCTATATCTGAAAGCGTCATGTCAAAATTAATAATTGTATTGTGCTTTACGTCCTTTAATAGTATCATTACCTTTTTCTTTATGTACCGCGACCAAAAACAAAATGAAGTTTTCTTATCTTGTCTTACTTTTGCTCATGGTTAATGTAAAACCGAAACAGATTGTGAAATTCTGCAAACAAAATCGAAGTGAAGAACTTACGCCAATATTTGGTGTTAGGATTTATTCATTAGGCGGGCAGGATTTGATGAATTGACTTGAATAACTTCTTCATGTCCTTGCAGTTTTTTGCTGCCATTTTAAGGGTCTCAAGACAGCGGTTAACATTTTTTCTTGGAGTGTATCTCGTTTCACAAGAACATTGACATATTCACACATGTTCTTTTGTGGGGACAAAAATTTCAGTTCCCGTAAATTGCCTTGAAATTACATGTCAAAGAAATCAATTCATTGAACAGAGAGACAATGTTCTCAGATTACAAGACACTCCTATGGCCTTTTGTTTTGCCTGAGATCCAGTTTCTTCTTCTTTTTTTTTTCTCTTCGTCGTTGTCATCGTTTTCTTCTCCCTGTTCTTCTTCTTCTGAGCTTCCTCCTTTTCTTCTTTTTCATTTTCTTGTTTTTTTCTTGTTCTTTCTTTTCTCGTCTTCTTCTTCTTTTACCCCCTCCCCCTTCTTTTTCTTCTTTTTCTACTGTTCTTCCTCTTTTTTTCTTCCTACTCCTCCTCCTCTTCTTTTTTTTTTATTCCTATATTACTACTACTACGTACAACTACTACTACTACTACTATTACTATTTCTTCTACTACTACAATTACTACAACTACTACTACTACTACCACCACCACCATCAGTATGACTCCTTTTCCCCCTACTTCTATTGCTACTACCACCACTACTACTACTATTACTACTACCTCTTCTTCTTCATTTTTTTCTTTCCCTTCTTCCTCTCCATCTTTTTCTTTACATTCTTCTTCTTCTTCTTCTTCTTCTTCTTCTTCATATTATGAGCATATTGTCACTCCAACCTACAAGAGTTCCATGTCCATTTGCAAAAGTCCTGAGAATTCCCAAAATATGCTTGAGTTAGTGCTAAAAGAGAAGATTAATAAAAAAAACCAAAAAAACTTCCATTGGGCGAGTGCCTGAGCTGGGGGATCAGGGATCAGTCTCTTACCTCACATCGCCTCTAAACCTAACCTTATCCTTAACGTTTACACACAGGTTCACCCTGGGAGAGTCCCAGAAATTTGTCAAATGGATATTGACCACAGGTTACAATCCGATGTGACAAATGAGAGCTTGCGAATAAACGATGCGATCTCTTACCTTCGTAAGAATTACTTTACTGCGTCCGTGCCGAATACACCTTTTAGTAGCATTCAACAATCAGAGTAAATGTAATTCTTATGAATGTAAGGGATCCTTTCGTTAATGAGCAAAAGGGGAATTTCTGATGTTCTGTTCCTTAAAATTGCATGAATTTAATTCTGAATTGACAGTGTCACCTGACTCACACAGTGCACATGTTCTGACATGAGAAGGGCTCACGCGTCCTCGCTCGGATAGATAATGATAACTCAGCAGAGTCATGAGCTCATCAAGCTAATGACCTCTTTCATGACTCTGAACAGTAGACGTGACCAAGAGAGTGCCATAATGATCAAGTTTACTTACTGATTACTTACTTGCTGATTAACTCAGTGACTCATTTTATAAAGACCCAGCCGAAAATATCATGTACTGATATATCATGTGTGATGATGTGAAAATTTAATCTTCCACTGGGTGCTAGGAATCATTACAAGAATCAGGGAGGAGACTATTCTGGGATGGATGGCCACGTGACGTACGTAAGTCGGTTTCAGTCACGTGCTAAGTAACTCATGACTTTGCGTTCAGTCACCGGACGAAAATATGGCGAAATTTAACGTTTATAATATAGAATAGAATAGGATAGAATAGAATAGAATAGAATAGAATAGAATAGAATAGAATAGAATAGAATAGAATAGAATAGAATTAGGCTCTTGGCCAAAGACAGGACATAAATTTCACAGTTTAACAACATGCACTCTGACACTCGCACACATCCCTCTCCGCCCCACATCCCTCCTGTCTTTCTATCTACCTTCCCAAGCACAGCACAATGCAGTACCGTGGTCATCATAAAATAATATATCAATATGTGTCTTCAAAATGGCTTAAGCCTTTGATCATTTTTGAAGCACAGCCTGAAATACTTCTCTGATGTTTAACACTGATTTTGATTGATAACTCCCTGAAGTGTATGCACGTGAGACAATATTGCCGATCTCTGTAGCCATTTGAGCACATTTCAACAGCATTTTTATTAGGTAACAAGCTGAAGGGGGAGGGATGTGAAGCGTCAGTGAACTATCACGTTTCTCCCCCCCCCCTCCTTTTTTATCCACCCCTTCACCCGAAGCATTACAGCAGCTGTGATTCCCGCCTATGAATATTCCCGCGTACGCAAATTTGGATGACATCATCCGCTAGAGAAATGTTACTTTGTTTCGTCGCTCTGGTGTCGGCGAGTGGGTTCAAATTTCCAGTGGCAAACGAAACGCAATGTCTTTCCGGTACGAAATTTTAAAGTTTTATTTGGAGTCGACGAAATGGCAGAATGAATGCCGGAAACAAAGAAAAAGAGAAAAATGCGGCACAAACTTTGTAAATCAATTAATCAAATCTTGCAGTTTCCGTGAGCAGACAGTGATGCTAAACATTCTGTATCGGATATTGTACATGTTGACGTTTTCAGCCGAATTTT
>JAWQUT010000469.1:41027-56117 GCA_033807755.1 Ellobium chinense
CTATCAACCAACCAACCAACCAACCAACCAACCAACCAACCAACCAACCAACCAACCAACCAACCAACCAACCAACCAACTTACTTGGCACATTGGTAGCAGCAAGCGCACACACCGGGTTCTAAAACCGGCTCACAGTCGGGCCGGAAAGACAAGGCGGGGCAGACGCCAGTGCATGGCGGACACTCAAACAATTTTCTGAGAAAGTCTGAGTCCAGTCGGGTCGAGCCGGTGGCACTGGCAAGGCAAGAAATGTGTAGAACAATCAATGCCACCAAGGACATCGTCTTGCAGCTGAGCACCATTCTGAAAGAAGCTTTTACCAGCAGCGGGTTCTTGATTTAGTAATATAAATCTTCAGAGACTTGGTTCTCTAGAGAATGGAGGCAGCTGCAGTAAAAAACAATAAATTATCAAGGGATGTGTAACGTCACTGATGAATATTGCGCCTGTTGTGTCTCGTTCTTGCTTCTTCCTCTGTGGATTCCCTGTGCTGTCTCCTGGGATGCCCGGATGATGTCACTTAGTGAACTGGTGGCCTGTCAAATAATTGGGACACCCACGAGAGGCTCGAGGTATTCTGGAATTCTTTCCGGGAATGCTGTGCTGGATCCTGAAAGGACAGATAGAACAAATGGTCTTACACGTAATGAACTCCCTAAAGGAATATATTATAACAGGATGATGAGCACAGAGACTGTTTAGAGCCAATTTATATTTCGTGATTGGAATAGAATAAAGAAACGCATACCCTGTTTACAAGCGAACTTGTTTCA
This sequence comes from Ellobium chinense, assembly GCA_033807755.1. Lineage (NCBI taxonomy): Eukaryota > Metazoa > Mollusca > Gastropoda > Ellobiida > Ellobiidae > Ellobium > Ellobium chinense. The sequence goes on from JAWQUT010000469.1 coordinate 41,804, forward strand.
TAATGGATTATAACAGCTTTTTCTGACTCACACTGTTACATTAATTGAGTGCACCCTGGAGTAAAAAAAAAGATGAGCTAAGGTAAAATATTTTCGATTTGAAAAAAATATATTAAAATGAATAGGTGCGAGAGTTAAAAAAAATGTCGTATCAGACAGCTGTAGTGTACATGCGTAGATGTATGTATGGAGTAAACTGTTCTACGTGCATGGAGGACTATAGTGGGATCCGAGTGCATGAACTTTGTACATTTCCTGATTAAAAGAAAAAAAAAACGACAAAAAAAAAAACAACGAAAAAAAACTTGCGATCTGTTAAAATAAGCCATCTTCATGACAGAGCAATAGATTTATTCACCAGAAATCCGGATAACACCTATTACAGCTGGTATATCCGACACCCTCATGACGACGTCACCAAGAGACTGCCGGTGAGCGATGCGTCACACTTCAAGATATGGAGGTTATCATTATGAAAAGCTCAGTTTCCGTACACATTTAAAAGAGCCGACATATATATTCATCTATTAAAGATATATACGTCAACATGAAATAAAATCGGTATTCAGTTAGCGTGACATCAAAATGATTTAACGTCTATGAAAAATCTAAAGTAGATTCAACCCTATACGAGCCAGGATTGCATTCAGCTAACACACCAGAGAGAGGTATTAGATTACTCAAGTAATCTTTGAGTTCACAGCTTTTGTGTTAACTTAATACTTCTTCAAAAACCAAAAACTATGGATAACAATCACTTTTTTTTTGCTGATCTTGAGCACTTTAGAGTTTACAAACTATTTTGATCAGTTTGGATCCTGGCTTTCACAATTCTTATCATATAGTGTTAATTACCACCACAAATTTCTTTTTCTTACAAAAGCTGTAACATATTATGTATGTGTCACAGTGATACTGTCATTATGTCACATCCAAATGTTTCTTTGGTCGAGCTTGAACTTGAACTCAGCCTAATTAACGCATGCAGCGCGAGGCGGCTCGGGTCCAGCTTCCCGCTGGCTGCGTAACCACTGTTACGAATAACGATTGTTGCACGCGTTGTTTGCCGGCCGATCAGCTGTCACAAGACTACAAAATTCGACCATCGCCTCACGTGGTTGGCGCTGGCACGCGAATTTATTCTACCGTAGCACACAACTTACTGAGGTGAAGATGGGAATCGGTAGTTACATCGCGTTAGAAGGGTTGAAACTTATGGATTGAGATTGCCCTGCAACTAGAGTCCGTTTAGAAGAAAAGTGAGAACACCAAGCCTTCCACTTTCTCATGACAATAGTCTGATCTTCGTGGAATAACGTAACAATTAGAAAGATGATCTTCCGTTCTATGGCGTCATCTACTCTTGTCTGTGACGCACATGAAAGATACTAATTAGATCACTCATTAGCTGGAAAGTGTCCAGCTTCTAATTAATCATATGATATCCTTTTAAGAGCTATGCGGATGGTGGATGAAAGTGGGTTTAAAACATACACTTCTTTGAAGTTTATAATCTTATTTAATTTTGTCATCACCAAAAATAAACGGAGCAAGCGTCATTAGTTACCTGGATGGCGCCTACAGCTATTTCTGCAGTAGAACTCAGCATAACATAGACTCTCTTAGGTTTTCTCTGATTTGCATCAAACTACTCGACATGGTTTGCTCTTAGATAATATCTAAGTCCATTAAAGGCATATGCAGTTGTTTGAAAATTTCATTTAAGTGTGTCGAGAATGAATATTTATATAAGCGTAGACCCTACCCTGCTCCATTTAATAGCATATCACATGACACTTCCAAAGCATTTAAAGTTTCATCCGGGGTATAAAAAGATATAAGAGACATGCTGGCACACTTTACCAATTCGAATTCATTCACGCGGGTTATATCAGAACCCTATTTTTTCCCAATGTTACACGGTAAAAACTCTTTATACTGCACAGAAACTTTGCAGATCGCTAAATCACTCAAAATGTCCAATAATTCATCTGATTCGAGGCAGTGACTTTGGCCATTTATAAGCACGGCTTTCCTTCCAACAGTAAGGATCTAATGGCACAGATTTAATGTGTCTTCCTCCAGCTAATGGATGAAAGAAACATTGAGATCATGAGTCAGATTAGATCATTCATGAAATGGAAATCTCAGCTGAACACTGCAGCGAGCCTTGACTCCCCCCCCCCTCCCCATCCGCCTACATTGTGATCTACAATGAACTTAATCACTAAATACTCCCTCCGCTTTAGAACAGATGTTCTGAACTGAGAAATATTGCAAACGGACATGGGGAGAAATGAAAAAAAAACAAAACAAAACAACTGATAGTAATGTTTATACTCTGTTATAACTTAACCATTATGACGCTGCAAGCGAATGTAGACGCTCTACCTACTATCAACGGCTGATACAAGACCTGGTGTCGGTTTATCTCGTCATGCCCTGCTCAACAGAGGGAAGCGAAGGACGGACTGGCTCGGCTGGTATCAAAATGATCGGCCGGCAACATTCATGACATGGCGTAATCAGTGACGCGGCAAGACGCTCTCAGTCTGTTGGAAGTGTAGTATAGCTAAAATGCGAGAAATTATGAGACTTAAATCGATTATTTGAAATAGCGGGGTCGTCTTTTTCTCTCATACCCTTTACACCAGCAAGCAAGTATCTACAGAACAGAGACATAGGTGAAATATTGGTCACTGCCTAACCATCAGTTTGGCTTGTTCCTTCGATTACGACGCTACTCTTGGGACAAATAACAGAGTAACAAGCACACAATATAGTACTGTCAACAATCCAATGTCTGCGCACAACCGGTGTATACACACTTAGGCGATTTATCTCACAATAATCTATATTATAGAAAATTCTGCTCTAGAAAAGGAACTCCAGCATCTTCCATTCAAACATTTATTATGGCTCCTGTTTGAAAGCCAGACTCTGGATGGCCCACGAAAGCTTACTGTGGACTTCTGCTCTCAGACACACATGCGAAAATTAGATTCTCATGACGAGACATTTCTAACATTTCGCAAACATTGGATACTTTCGACAAAGCCATTTCTGATATTTCGAAAAATTATATTATTGCGACAAAGACATGTCAGACATTTTGCAAAAATTATATCCCTCGACTAAAACTTTCCAACATTTCACAAAAATGATATCCTTTCGACAAAGACCTTTCCCTCATTTTGCAAAAATCAGTTCCTCGCACAGAGACATTTCTAACATTTCGCAAAATTAGATACTTTCGACAAAGATATTTTTAGAAATTTTGCAAAAATTAGATCCTCGAAATAAAAATCCACTTCTGTGGTTGACGATGGCCAGAGTAACTAAATCTGGTTCTAGCACCACAAGGGTTAAACAAGAATGGTTTTTTTTTTTTTGAACAACATATTGTCAAAGTCTTATGGTCTCATGATTGGGCTGGTAGACCATCATGTGGGACTACCTCGATATCGCCGTAAGTGCGCTAACGTTTGTCATTGCTTTAGCAAAGAAGGGTAGGGAAAAGATTATTGCGGCGAAATTGAGCACACCAATCATAATGTGTCTTTCGGCGACTGGTGGCAATGACAGAGATGAAGGTTCGACCTCTCATGTAGCTTATTAGTTCTTTGTGTGGAACATTAATCATGTGATGCAATATGATTTATGCCTCTCTTCGTCCAAAATGATTAGACATTTTGCTACATGTATTTTGGGGACTGGGCAATTCCAGCAAAATGCCAGATAAGTTGGGCAAACATTTCTGAAACGCTTTGACCTTGCAGCCATTACTATTTGTTGTTTTCTAACAGGAGTTAATGTATTGTGTAGATATAAAACGTGATCGTATTTTGCTGGAATTTCCTGGCTGTCAGGAGAACGTATGATGTTTACTTCCAATTTTTGTTGAGCCTGAACTAGATCAGTTCAGGTTTTTCCCTGGCGGTGTTATTCCATTGATCGAAACAGGATTTTGGCGAAGAAAGCATCAGGATGAAAATATGACTTGATAACAATTAAAACAAAACAAAACTGAAATATCTATCTCTCCACTTTTAAGAGTTAAACATATTATGCCAAAATATTTAAGTTCATTCCAAAAGACCAGAAGTTCAAACAGAGCAGATAAAGAAAACGGGATGAATTCACAATATAGACAAAGAAGAAACACTGTTAAAGTAACACACACACACANGTTTTTCCCTGGCGGTGTTATTCCATTGATCGAAACAGGATTTTGGCGAAGAAAGCATCAGGTTGAAAATATGACTTGATAACAATTCAAACAAAACAAAACTTAAATATCTATCTCTCTACTTTTAAGAGTTAAACATATTATGCCAAAATATTTAAGTTCATTTCAAAAGACCAGAAGTTAAAACAGAGCAGATAAAGAAAACGGGATGAATTTACAATATAAACAAAGAGGACACACTGTAAATGTAAAACACACACACACACACACACACACACACACACACACACACACACACACACACACACACACACACACACACACACACACACACACACACACAANCACACACACACACACACACGCGCGCGCGCACACATATACACACATGCACACAAAAAACTCAGAAACAATTTTGTTAACCCCTCCACTACCAATAACGGACATGCAAGTCCTTATGTTTTATTACAAACATCTTGAGACGTGCCGATACGTTCTGGAAATAGCCTTCCGGGTGTCTTTTAGACGGCCCCGTGTGTTATTTTTAATAGACTTATAGAACTCTCCTACGCACAATCTATCTATCTATCTATCTATCTATCTATCTATCTATCTATCTATCTATCTATCTGTTTGTCTGTCTGTCTGTCTGTCTGTTTGTCTGTCTGTCTGTGTATCTTATCAATCTATTTACTTGCCTGTCAAGCTGTCATGTGTCTGTCTGTCTGTCTATATATATTGTGTGCATATATATGATAGAAAGAGAGAAAGAGATTAAGAACGTGAGAGCTAGAGAGAGACAGTATGTATATATGTGTATGTATATGTGTGTGTGTGAGAGAGAAAGAGAAATATATAGAGATATAGATCGAGAGAGGGAGAGAGAGAAAGAGAGAGAGAGAGAGAGAGAGAGAGAGAGAGAGAGAGAGAGAGAGAGAGAGAGAGAGATTGATTGATATAATTGTCTTGGGTTCTCTGTAAACTAAGTTCAAAGATGTCATTGACATGACGCAGCCGGTCAGTAATCTCCCTTGAATGAAGCTTTTTAAGACCTTCGCTGACTGTCCATAAACTGAGATTAGATGACTTAACAGCAGGATTTCAACAAAATAATACTGTTCGTGGGAGGCAAGCCTTAGATTATGTGACTACAAGTAAAGAGAGGAGAGAAGAGACAGAAATGTCATGGATAACGGGAACAGGGGTGCACTCAGATTTGGAATCAGAAGTGGGGAGTGAGCAGACACAGACAAAATATGCTCATACAAAGTAGAAGAAAGGGGAAAGTGTCCAAATTTATCGAGCATCTGTTTGTGTCTGCTCACTCCCCACTTCTGTTTCTTTGTGCTCCGTTTCCACCTTGTACTACATCTAAGTGCTTTGACAGACGAGCTACAATTGTCGCGCAGTAAATTCTGCGCAGGAAGTGTCGCTTACTTTTGTGACGGGCGACATTTAACGCTACAGCTCAGTTCAACATGGACGATCGGAGAGTCAGGATGGTTTTGGTCATGGTATGTCGCGGCGTACCAGAATGTGGGCGACACACATCTGCTACTGAAACTAGTGTCTGTCGCTCGTGTGACCGCACCCATTTGCCACAGTGTATCTCCAGACTGCGCAGAAATTCCTGCTGCGTTTTTGACATCTCATCTGTCAAGGGCCTAAGACTAGGAATGAATGACGCGCAGAGGGTCGTGCTGGGGTTCGCCGATATAATGTTAGCGGTGTTTGTTCTTTTTTTTTTTCTCTTTATGAGCAGAATCCAAATAATCCGTTTGTGGGTAAGTGAGTGACCGAATACATTGAACTGAGAGTGAACTTATTCTTGGAATATTTTCAGTTCGCCAAACATAGAGGTTGTGTGTAGGAGACTATGGCAAGAAAGACTTTTGAACATTTGAGACACGCAAACATATTCACAGCGTGGTGAAGTGCGTTCAGTTTTTGTATTGTGTAAATTAATGTGAATATTCTTATCACAAGTGCAGCGTAAAAAAAAAAAATGAATGAGATTTTGACTTACATAACTTATTTGTCGAAGCTTATACATTTTAAAAAGGAAAAAAAGAAACTAGGTCTAAATATCGATGAGTACAATTTTAAATGAGCTTTGAGTGTCTGAGGGAGTTAATGCTACTGATGGTTTACAAATGGTTAAACTCTTATATTTTATATAAACACTGCGTATAATAAGATTAAAACAATAAATAGCTTAAGCATTCTAATCGTGAATAATTGGTAAGTGGATTTAATTAGTAGGAACCACAGTATAATTTTATTTATCGTCATTTGAGAGGAGGGGGAGGGGCGGTGTCATGATGGTGAAGTGGCAGAGGCGTATTTCACCAACATAGAGAGGAGAATGGACTGAGAGCTCTAAGTGGCGCTGTTACGCGTTTTTCTGTCCAGATGGAGCATGCCTCGGACAATTGTCGGCGGGTGGCGCTGTGACACAGTGAAATTGTGCAGGCTGGTGTGACTGGCGCTGTTGCACGGTGCAATCTCGCAAATAGCACAGTGCGTAAGAGGTCATCGCGGGTCCAAGGTAGTTTGCTGTTGAGCTGGGCTAAAGTTCGGCCAAATCTCTAACCGCTGCCTGGTGTAGGTTGGACAGACCTACAGAATGTTTTCTAAGGTCTGTCTGAGAGCTCCGCGACAGAATTCAAATTGATGAAATGTTCCAGCATGCCTCTTTCCTCGTTAAACCTCCGGGCGGGCAGTAAAGTGACCTACTGACCTCATTATGGTGATGACTTCATGTCAAGAGTTTATTACAGGTCTCGCAACTGACGTCTTAAGAGCCGAGATCACCTGCCTAGAAGATTGATCAATATTCGCCAATTATCGACCTTTTTGTTCCCTCTGTAAGACAAAATCTAGTTCAATTACGCATGCGAAAGCAGTGTTGTACGAGAAAAGTGCTACTTCGCATTACGCTATAGGTTACACATGCGCAAATGAATGTAGGTCAGCTGGGATGGATTTTCGTTATAAGACACTTTTTTTTTGTCGCATTCCTGACCAGTCTGGATGAATTTATAACAACATCTATTGGGGTCAGAGATTGAAAAAATATAGGGCATGCAAAATAGTTGACCATTGTTCTTTCAAAATTGAGTCTTTATGGGGCCTGGGGGGAGGGAGAGGAGACGAGGAGATTGAAATGATAAGGAAGGACTTAGATTTGTCAGGATATCTTCAAACTCACTTATTAAGTTAGAAAATCATCTTTATTACTGCTTAGTAGAGATGGGCAACACAGTTTTAAATCATATATGGCGTTTGTTACCTCTATAATTTTTAATATTTTTTAAAACATAGTATGTTTTATTGAGCAAAAGAGCAGTTTGTGGGAATAGTTTATTTACTCTTTTGACAAATCCTTTCTAAGTTTTGCATGTGACACAATACTGAGTAGTCTAAGCGTATTATAACAGTTCTGGCATTCATTTTGGATCTACATGGCTGAGTAGGTAATCTGCTAACTACAAAGAGGGCGCATATAATATTTGGTATTTCTTACTGAAATTATAGTGTGTTAATTTACTATGCGTGGCATTCACAAGTCGTGCTAAACAGCGCAAGAAGTAGTGTTTTGATTTGAAATAGTTGTAAGTGTTCGACGCAATTCTGGAGTGTAACACTACTAAATATATTCATACTTTAATGTGTATTATAGAGACAAAGACGAATTAAAGACACCTGAAACTGTACGGATGTTGTCATTAGATCATTTCATTGCGGCATAAATAGTATCAAAAACTCCGGCAGATAAACAAAGAAATAAAACCGGGAAAACGCGGTTTTGTCCCTTGAAACATACTTTAGAGAGGAAAAATAAAAACAACAAGCAACATTGATACGACATGGAATGAGAAACCAACTCCAGAGCAGCGGGTAACAGTTGAACTGGGAAAATTAATGGTCAGCAATCCAGAGGACGGCATAGAGAGGAACTTCTGGATGGGGCACATAGCGCTGCGGTAAAGTTAAAGTGGCCAACAGACAGACAGAGGTGGGGGTCTGTGTTTCCATGTGCCAGTCGGCATGGGTGAAGAAGAAGAAAAAGAAGAAAAAAAGAAGAAAAAGAAGAAGAAGAAGCAGAAGGGGAAGAAAAGGAAGAAGAACAGGGAGGAGGAAGAAGAAGAGGAGGAGGAGGGGGGGGGAAGGAGGAGAATGAAGAGAAAGAGAAGAAGAAGAAGAAAAAGAAGAAGAAGAAAAAGAAAAAGAGGAGGAAGGAGAAGTAGAAGAAGGAGAAGAAGAAAAAGAAGGAGGAGGAGAAGAAGAAGAAGAAGAAGAAGAAGAAGAAGAAGAAGAAGAAGAAGAAGAAGAAGAAAATGAAGAAGAAGAAGGACATGCAGAAGCAGAAGAAGAAGCAGCAGAAGCATAAAAAAAATAATAATAATGATAATAATAATAATAATGATAATAATAATAATATATGAAAAATAATAATAATAATAATAATAATAATAATAATAATAATATATGAAAAATAATAATAATAATAAGAAGAAGTAGACAACTTTCTGCGGTTGTAAAAATGGTAGAATCCAACATTCCATAAACCAGTTGCCATACTGTCAGGAGACAATGTCATACGCTTCGTGTATCTTTCGTTTGCTCTCTGTTATCTAAATACAACGAAATACACTGATCCACCTAAATACGCTTTGCTAATGACCCTTTATATGCGCCATACAAACAGACATTGACAATTTTCTAAAAGTGGTAGAAGAGGTAAACTGGCGGGCAGACGATTAAAACTATACATTTCTAGCTAAGCTGTGTGATTTTGCACAAAATTTTGGAAGGTGGTGAACTTTTGACCACAATCAATTGATGGGCGACGTTCTATATGTATTTTTAATTTTATATGGTATCATAGATGCAGAGTTCTCTCTCAAGTTTTTGAGAAATAATACTTGGGAGATGTTTTTGGTTGCTGCACGCCAGTCGCAGTTGGAAATAATATGCGCACCTACAAGACGTTTGTTACAAATGTGGCATCTTTTGCGAGGACCGGAAGTAAGAGCTCGGCAAAGTGGCGTCAACCATCTACGGTTCCAAATTTGTGAGTGGAACTTTTTTATCTACAGTCTTGTGTTGGAGGAGGATGTGGCAAGAATCACGATGGTATGTATTCTAAAGAAAGAGGCAAAGATATAAGTATAGCAAACACCGCTCGCAAGTCAGTATTATTTTACAGCTCTTCCGCATCAGTCGTAGCCGTTTTGCCTTGCCTAGCGAATGACACCTCCTTTACTTAGGACCGCCCACATAACAAAAGAACCGCCCTTTTCGTGCAGCCGTGGAGACCAAACAAACGTAACCCTGACTGGTTGAGTTGTAGGGCAGGGGGCGAAGGTTAATTAAAACGTTTTTTTTTCAAAAAAAAAGTGTGGAGACTGCGGAAGGGCAGTAATCAATGCGTAAAAAGTGAAATCAATTCCCGCCCTCTCCCCCTATATATAGATCAGTTTTACTCATTTTAACACCCCCTGAAGAAGACTTGGGGCCTGTAATATAAGATTTTTATCCTTGCTATCTTTGATTAAACTCTTTAACTGTTTCTTTGATGACAGGAATTGATTTCACTATTTTTACGCATCGTTTATTTTTCACTAATACAATGGAAGCAGCGAAATCCTAAACAAAGAAATTTTGAAAATGCAGATTCTTTAAAAACAAAAAGTGATGTACTAAATCGGTGACAATTCACTTGGCTTATTCGCATTCCGAACGATCGCAACTTCCGCTTAATCTCAACATTTTCTAGATTATCAAATTATGGTGAATTCTAAGGTAATTCTACATAAAGGTTACTGGATAATCGTCGCTTCTTTTAAGCGCAGCTTTTCTCATGGTTCCAAAGAGTTGCGGTGGAGGGAATTTGATTGTATTTCATGAATGAGAATCTTCAAAGATCAAGATTCTAATAGAACCTCAATGTGAGTAATCCACTGCTTTCAAATAAACATTTTTCAGAAGTTTTACTTAACAGTGTGGTCATCAGCTTTGCCAGTAGACCACAACCTAATACTTTCATTGACATAAGACACAACGAAAGGACGGAGAGGGCAACAGAGAACAGAAATAAAAGTGGGAAAGGAAAAAAGAAAGAAGGACTGGCAGAGCTGGAATTAAAAAGAAGCAATAAAAGGAGAGAGAAAGAGTGAAAGAAAAACGGAAGGAATAAGAAATGAAAAAGTGCTGATATCTAGTGATATAGCAAGAAGCTGTGAAACAAAACTTAAAAAGCCAGGAATCGAGCACGATAGAGACTGAGACAAAAAGTGACAAAAGAATGAATGTACGAAAGAAATATAACACATGAAACAAAGAAAACAAAAAAAAAAGAAACTAGAAGGACCAAACTACCCAAAGTGAAAGAATTCGCGATAAAAAACGAAAGAAAACCACAGAGGTGGAAAGAGAGAAAATTAAGACAATTCTAAGGAGATGATGAAAAACAAATTAAGTTCCAGCCTCGAAGAAAAAAATAAAAGTTCCATTCTCACCTGCTGATTGTGTTTTCTGTAACAGATTCCCCCACCTATCTTCACTTGCGGTAAGACTGTTGATTAACTAGCAGTTTGCGGGGTTGGTTGAACTCAGTACAATGAAAAGTAATCTTTTACTCACTTCTAAAACGAGTGGTTACAGTTGCGATACTGCGTAAATTCTTGTTTTAAAACAAATGTGAAAGCTTTGGCTTAGGTTTTTCAGCTCTGTGGTTAAGTTGTGGCTACTTAAAGCTGGACTTAAGTTCTTATGTTGGGTCTAGACCTTGGGCATAAACCTGTGATCAGCAGTGATTTATATAGTCAGTGACTCTCACGTGCAAGCGATGCTGTCAAGTCGCTCACCCATGGTGTCGTTCTCTTAACGGTGCCATTATTTGTCGCGAAGTGAAATGGGTTTAGCACACACTCCAGGGCTGGGTGAGCGAAGAGATCACTGATATAGACCGGACTCCAGTAGGGGACTGTGGTATGTTTGAAGGAGAACGAGAAGGTGAGAGAAATGCACGTGCGCGAAAGAGAGAGAGAGAGACAGAGGGGAAAAAGAGAAGGGGGGAGGAAAGAAAAGAGAGAGACAGAAGGAAAAAAGGAAAGAAGGGTAGGAGCGAGAAGAGAGAGAGAGAAAGAGAGAGAGATAGAGAGAGAGAGAGAGAGAGAGAGAGAGANGAGAGAGAGAGAGAGAGAGAGAGAGAGAGAGAGATTTGTTGCCCGTCTGGATTTGTGTCTGGAACAAAGGTCTGCCAAGGGTCCATAGAATTATCCACAGACGAATTCTAAGTTATACTTCCTCTCTAAATTTACTTCCTACAGGGATAAGAAGACCATAACGTAAGAGGAAGAAAAAGACCAAAGAAGCATAAGAAAATCATCTTCTTAGTCTTACCTTGCTATTTAAATGCACCATTATCATAATAATCATAATCTCTCTATATTAAAAAAAAACCCAAACTTTCCCATTCTTACTTACTCATATTAACAAAATAATATCTTCCAATCTAGGGCAGATGGAAATATACGGAAATTTTTGGGATTAAGGGATTCTAGGGATTTGTTTTAACTTTTGATACATCGTGTCCACCTGCAGAGAACAGCGTATTCAGAAAAGTGGCTTCTACACAAAATGCATGACAATGTTGAGTTTTGGGGAAGCTCTTCCGGGACATAAAACTTATGCTGGAAAGAAGGGACAAGACCTCATGATGCGAGACATTTCTTTTTTTTGTTTGGTTCATTCTATTTTTGCAGCGGGCTGTCAGCGGATTTAATAATAATGATATTAAGGTGAATCTAGTAATAGATAATATTATGCTTGTATGAAGTTTCTTATTATATTCTTAGGATTGGTTTTCTAAAGCGTTCATACCACTGTGAGTTTAACACTGCAAATGAAGAAGGGCATAAAACTACCTATATGAAGAAGGGCATACAACTATACCTCTCTTCATTATCACCATAACCACTGCTGTATTCTTTACTTCTCTCCATTTAGTCTCCCCGTCCCTCTTCCCTCCTCAAACAATCATACCTTCCTTTTCCGTCCGTCCTCTTCGCCCTTCAGTTATGCACACTTAACACAATAGTCCAAGGTAAGCTATGGCTGATAATTTCCCACTAATATCTTCTGCAGCTGCGTTGTGGATACTATACAACAGTTCATAAGAACAACACGGAAGTTAGAGACCTGTGCTGGCCAATGAAAGCGAGCGAGCCATTGTCCTCACATGCAAAGTACGATAACTATCAAATCATGCAGTGGGCGCAAAGAACTTCCGGCCATTATCTGTTATATGGCTTTGTGAACTGAGAACCAACTGTGAACACGCTATCAGCTGGAAAAGGTTATGCTTGCCCATCAATATTCTTTGTGATATCATAAACTCTTTTATTACACGTTTTAAGTGATGCCAGTTGAACTAAATCATAGGCAATGTCTTGAAATGATCTAAGATCACATACAAAATCCACCGTGCGCACGTTACCGACACTATGTCACTAGTCCCTTTTATTGCCGTGAGACGTATGATTCATGAGATGCATAACACGTGAGACATATGAGACGTGGGACATGTAAGACGTATGAGACATGAGAAGTATGAGATGTATAAGACATCAGACGTATGAGACATAATATGAAACATGAGACGTATGAGACATATTATGAGACATGAGACGTATGAAACGTTAGACTTGATAAGTTTGAGACGCGATAAGTATAAGACGTGAGACGCGTGAGCCGTGAACCGTACGAGACAGGAGAAATATGAGAAGTGAGGTATAAAATGTTTGAGACATGACACGCAGGAGACGTAAGACGTGTGAGACATCAGACGCATGAGAGATGAGACATGAGACGTATGGAAACTTGCATCCACTTGTTCGCTTTACTAAAAAGTCACATAACGACGTACCAGATCTGATGCAGGTATCCCCATCCTATTAATTGACAATGAGAAAAACAGGACATAATTCACGTGACATGCCGGAGCTCATCGGGAACATAAAAGTTGCGATTAAAAAGGATGACGATTATCAATCAACTTCATTATAGAAATATAACATTTCCTTTTTTTTGTGGAAAATATTGCTGCGATAATTCCAAAGCTGCCGCTATCTGAATTAAGCTTAAGTCGACTGTACTATTACCAGGACTGTGATAGGTGGGTTGCAGTATGATATAGTTGACTATACATTTTATCATAAGTATAGGACCAGATTGTATTGCAACCTTCCGGGATTTTGTAAATTTGCAGGAGCAGCACCCAGCGATAGCAAATGGCTTTTTGGAAAAATGGATTTCACTTATAATATTCTGTATTTACGGGTAATATATATGATATGTACTATTCTATATACGAATATATGTACTGTGAATGCGATATATATTGTCGCTATTCGACCCTAATCGTGCAACTAATAGTGAAATTTTACTTACGGTAAAAAAATGTCCTTGTAAACTATTCTTGTTCTAGTGGCACATAATCTTAATCACATCTCACTTTTATGCATATCAACCTCTGCACTTTTATTCAAACATTTTTTTGTTGTTGTGTGTTGTGAGGTGTAGATACTGTGCGAGACTGTGAACTGTTTTCCCTACGCAATAAATACAAGTCATATTTTCATTTTCACATTTTTCTTAACGACCGGGCCATTGTAGATAATGAAAAAAAAACATGCTTCATTTTTTTTCATAACTTTAATCTGAACACCGATCAGGAATGTGTGATGCAAGCGTTGTCATAAATCACATTTCGTAATCTATCTGGTTCAAGAAAACACTCGCCAAATCATAAATCATAGGACGCTTTTCAGAAAAAAAAAATACAACAAGAACAAGAACAAGAACAAGAACAAGAACAAGAACAAAAATAAACAACAACAACAACAACAACAACAACAATAATGCGGTTATTAAGCCACCCTTACTAGAATAGTGCCCGCTTACACAGCTTCACACTATTATTACCCCAGTAAGCCCGATCACTCCAGGACTTTCTCAATTCCCTGAGCATTCAGCGCCGCTGCCATTTACACTGATCATTGGCATCCTGACAATATCTTATCCTTCTCTATGAAGTTCTTGGCTACAAGACTCTTC
>JAWQUT010000469.1:58858-77975 GCA_033807755.1 Ellobium chinense
TATATATATATAAACAACAAAAACATTTGGTTTCGCAGACTGTCAGTGTAAAACCTCCATGAGCTGGTATATAATTCTTATTCACAGGGATACAGCACAAGCCGAACTGTTTTTAGTGGTTGATTATTAGATGTCTTGCTACTACTCAAGTTGAGTCTTATGCCAGTAGGAAACCGAGATATCAGATTCAGAAATTAACCAGGGCCTTACGCCACTTCCAGTATCGAATGTTTGTTAGTTGGACAAACTGAAACTCGGTCATATCTGTTCTAAAAAAGAAAAAAAAAAAGTATTGATTTTATAGGGCTTGTACGGTAATTGTTAATAATAATGAGTTTTTGTATGGTAGATTACTTTTATAGTGTAAAACTGATTTATAACCGTCATTATCTTAAAATTTTTATCATAGCAGCCTGTATGTTATAATATCAATAATTTGATATAGTCAATTAGTCCACTGACCGCAAGAAATTTTCACCTTTATAGTATGCTTTTTCATGTCTTTTACAGTAATTACCGCTTTTATATTGCTCTTGTTCACGTACAGTGTCGTATTCGACATGACTAATGGGAGAAAAACCGCATACAGTTCGTTATATTAGCAAGAAGAAACTTAATTTTCTCATGATGTTTAAGAAAAAGTGAAATTATGCGGCCTGATTGTCTGCAATTTTCTTTTGTATGGAAATTTACACAGCTTAACATAGGAGTCTCAAATTTGGCAAGTGACCCTAAACGGCGATGAAAGTGGCCCCTTGGAGCCCAGAACATTTAGTGAGGCCGTTTTTTGTACACTGAATCAAGGGCTCGAGATGAGGCGAAGGTAAGAGTTAAGTAATTCAAGTGATATCCCGGGACCATCTGGCCTAGTTCTTCATAAAACTGTTAGGTGCTTAAATTTACGAGCTTGCACATAAAATTGGATGCTGTCATACGAAAGTTAGTGTTTCAGATCACAAAACTGTCTTTTTCCAAGAAAAAACCGGGGGGNGGGGCGTGAATTAATATTAAGCTTCACCTTGTTGCATCGTTTCATAAAGAATGACCTAATTTTCGATCTGGGTTACTCTCTAGTATCTTTCATAATTTTCGAGATTGCCAACAGTATGAGGCATTGAATAACTGATAATGAAAAACGCAAGGCGGAAGCTTTTGGATCTCGATGAAAAATTGCTAAATCCAATTTTTTTTTTGTCAGACCCTTTCTTACAATTCTTATTTTCGTTATATTTACTACCAAGGCCACACGTAACGATGTATTGTGATCACCAACATTTATCTTCGATGACCTTGTTGCCAGAAATGCCAGATTTGGTGACGTGGATGTCTGTATAACTCTGCTAAACTGGAATAAAAACACTGCAATATTTATGAAAGGGCTAATAATGCATGTGAAATAATAACCCACCATCATGCTCATTCCGCATTTACTCACATACTTTTTTTGTGATGATCTGAGGTGTTTATATTACAATGATCTTTCACTTCTCTTCCTTTCCCTACTAAAATAATGTAGGGTTTTGACTTATTACTATATCTCACTTGTACAAACTAGACCACATTTGCCTCATTGATTTGCTTTAAGCCACAGGTTGAGAGAGCTCAGTTTTTCAAAGTCTCAAAAATGACTTAGGCAAATATTAAATGAGCGTACCGAAATGTCACTTAACCATTTAAGAACCTCGTGGAGATTATTTTAGGTCCTATAGTTTTTTGTTTATCAAACGACGTCAATTTCCATTGCCATTTGTAGTCGCCACACAACCGCGACCGTCCTAGCTGTCTCACGTTACCACGTATTCAAACCTGTCAAGGCCAGTCATGCGTACAAAATTTTCTTTACATAATAAGAGCAAAATGGGAAGGTTCGGGGCTCAGAATAGTACCATTCCATTCTATTCACCTATTCTCTCAGAATGCCTGTGTTCTTAGTAACCAGAGATATTTGGAGTGAGTTGTCATGAATGATTTATAAGGGTATACTTTATGAGGGCGTTAATATAAGCATTATCATTGGGGCAAATCCATCATAAGGTCACGCCAGTTATGGTAATTTCTGCACACAAAAAAAAATCTTGATTTTACATCAATCACTTTTGCTTTTAATTCAAAGAATGAAATAGCCACTGTAAGAAACAGCCAAAACTACTTGTTATAAAGTCAAATCTTTTAAAATGTTAGCTAAAGAGGAGTGACATTGTGCTGGAATTGCCCATTACTCCGTATATAATCGTATAGTACCACCTTGACTATTTGAACAATAAGTAACTACAGCACCTTCCTGCTCTCCACGACCAATATTTAATGGCCACATCAAAATATGAGCGGACCACACCCTCTAGAACTCACTGGAATAACCCACGGAATTTCACGTGGGGGAGTGAGTACTATATGACCTTCATTTGGATTGGTTACGAAAACAAACAATTTGTTTGGACAAGACTACGTCATATCTAACCAACTACGTCATGTTTGACCCCTTTGACCCGAGAAACGTGAGTGTTTGTAGTGGTAACGATCGACTGTGCTCAGTCATGACCGGAGATTGAATGTTGAGTACTCTAGTATAGATGTCTTGCAGCTTCTTAACCCTCTAGTGCCCAGCCCTATTTACAATGGCACAAAAAGTCCGAGCTCCAGTTTTGGATCACTTCTGGATCCATTATGTTGGAAGAAGCATCAAAATAATAATAAAGATAATAATAATAATAATGTGGTTTATAAGTCTCATATCCAGGCTAATGCCCGCTCATGCGACTTCACACTATTATTGTAGGGTGATGATCTTGGTTTGCTTTTTCTTTGTTCCACGAAATGTATCAGAGCTGGGCACTAGAGGGTTAAAATTAGGTTTATATCGCTAATATAGGAATATGAATATCAGGCTCTGTAGGCGATTGAAACCATTTGGTATCAGATTTTTTGTTTCTTGCGGAGAGTGAAGACATATCATTGATTTTACGGGCAAATGGGTAGAACTTCTGGATAAATTAAAAATTGATATCTTGAGAGGCAAATCAATATTGAAGTATATAGCATAAACTTGTTTTTCAATCCCAATTTTTTTTCTAATTTGTTTTCTTAATCTCCGGCTGAGGGAGGGGGTGGGAGTGGGAGTGGGTAAAGGGAGGGGGCGATCCTCTGCTATTTTAAACAACTGTCTCATACCTGTATATTCCACCCCATGACTCACTGGGGAAAGGACTATAGAACAGGAAGCTAATAATAACCTTTCCTCTGCTGTCTATCTCTGTGACAACTACTCATGAGTATGAATTTTCCGAGAGAAGATTAGCGAGTGAGGTGGCTAATAAGAAGGTATGGAACTGAGAACTTATAAGACTAACTTTATTACCTACAAGACAAACACCCCATTTTACAAATGGGCAGGTAGGCAACGCACCAGCGGCGAAAGAATACCTAGCGCACCGAAAGGCATCATAGACGAATGCATTAGACTCCGTGGAAAAAAGTTGGACGATTGGCGAATCGGGCGGATTGAAAAGATCTATCGGAGATTGTATTTCGTTGCTATACCCATTCTTTTTTTGAAAAAATGTAAAAAAATAATAAAGAGGACCGATGTATATAGTTACCTTCTGTGTATTTTTCTACGAATTTAGGTGAAAACCGCATGTTTTTACGTTACGTAGTTCTCAAGAAATCTGTGACACAAATTTAGCTGAAGCCTTTTATTAATATAGATGAGAGAAAGTAAATTAATCTAGCATATCACTAGCCCAATAATTATAGCCCATGTAAAGAGAAACAAGTATGGGAGAATATTAATAATGGATGAAAAAGAAAAATAATGTATAATACTGACATAAAGAACCGTGAAAGAAAGTAAATAAAATGTAGTCATAAGATCCTGTAATAACTCGGGAAATAAACTATTACGTTAAACGCCTGGTCGCCCTGAAAGGAGTGGGATTTATTTTAAAGAAAAAAAATAATCTCAAACGAGAATAAGGATAAATCCGTTTTTTTTAACCCACTAAATGAAGGTATGCACTTTAAGCTTTCATGTCATACCTTACTTCTATTTAGCGAAAAAAGCGATCTTAGCTTCATTTTGACCGATTGCAAGACATAGTATGTTCATGCTCATGAAAAGTGTCGTATCTCTCATGAACGGACTTTGGAGTAACGCGGAAATCGTGTACAGCCTTTTTTATTGGCGTAAAGAGACCACATTTTCTCATAAAACTTTTAAGTGCTCGCGCAGGAACCTGTATATCGTCATCAAAACACGTAAAATTCCAAACAAACTGATATAAAAATTTGCATTTGATCTGATTTACAGAATATGACAGTAAACATCAACACAGTCGGACAATTCTGAGCTTGCGCTTGAACGATGGGATCTCTGACGATCAAAAGAATTACATCAGCACTCCTTTTCTACATGCACCGTTTGTAGCTTTCAACATGCAGAGTTAATGTAATTCTTACAATGGAAAAAAATGCCCCATCATAAATGCATCAGCTGTCAAATATTTATTTTACTCACAGGCTGTACCGAAATGACTTTACAACGCACCCACCTGACTCCAGTTCTTTGAAAATATTTGGTGCCATGTCGTGTTTGGAACAACCCAGCGTTTGTAACGGTCGCACTGGAGATGAAAGTGAACAAACTGTAGAATGCTATTCTAAGACCCTTTTCACTCCACACTCCCTTGCCCCGGAAGCGGAAGTGGCGGTTTTACTAGCAGGTGGGTACGCTGGATCTGACCGATTTACATGTAACGGTTTTGCATTTCATAACTATGACGACCACCACCATAACATATGATCGTATTTGTCAATGCTGAGATGCGTGAAAGACTTAGTTTGTCTGTTCAAAGAGGTTTTGTATTTAAAAAAAATCCCCTCTATAAAGGTTCATGTAACCGCAGATGTTGTTTCGAATGTTTAAAGAAATGTTGTGTCCCTTGATACGGTCGAAAGTCGAGCCACGTTTTGTTGTCTGCGCCCTATGAGAATTTCGTTGTACAATAGCATTAGACATGATAATCCCATTCAAAGAATGGGTGATGTTGCTAGTCTCTTTAATTTTGAATATCTGTCATTCATCGCAGCATGTTTTGTGTTCCTCTCTTTGGCCTCTCCATAACCTTTCGGTGAAGAACTGTCGAGTGTTTTCTCTGCTCCTATGGCTGCCCTAGCCCTCCACGCCGTCCTATACTGGCTGAAGGAAGCGTCTGATAAGACCGTTCTCTGGCAAAAACCCCCCCTAGGAATTGGAATTAATATCTATTGAATCAAAATTAAATAAAGCACACGCCAGAACTGCATGTGCCGAGTTTTATCTAAAATTAAATTCATCAACTTCAAAAGTTTTAAAGACCTGTGAAAAAAATTTTTTGAGCACATTAGCAGAGAAATGTAATCTATCGTTTGCTGCAAGTTTCATTAACCTAGACTCTAGATGTTCTATTTTTGTGACGGCAAAAACTTTATAAACGCACGCTAAACGAAGACGTGAAGGGGTCAATGTAACTAAGACAGCTTCTAGCTATTTGAAATATGCAGCATTAACCGAAAAGATTTTTCTGATAATGTGTGCCAAATATCAACTGAGTAAATCATTGCATTTTTTAAGTAACTGAACTTTAAGAGGAAGTGAACTTTATTTTTCTGTGGAGTAAAAAGGTGTGTGGGGGATGAATATTGAGCGAATATTAGTAATTAATGATTTGAACTGTTAGTAATGATCAGTTGGATTTCATCTGAGTGAATTGGAATGAAGGAAATAGCGAGTGGGTGGATGCTCTTAAATCCTCATAGCAAAAGACAACAAAGACATGTAATCATAATCCATCTTGATGAATCAGGGGTGAGTNGGGGGGGGGGGGGGGGGGAGAGGGAAGGAGGGCAAGGGGGTAATGAGGGAGTGGCGGGGAACCCTATCACCATTTGTAGGCGAAAAACCAAGAAACGGGGAATGCACAAAGTTTCCAAACACGCAAAGAATTATTTGATTGTAAAAAGAAAAATGTCCTAGTTAAGTTAGCACAATATATCGAAATTGTGTCACAAACATTCAGTAAAAAGAAAATATACAATTATAAATGAATGGAAGTAAGAATAAGTGCTAGGATTGAATGGTGACTTGTGTAAGTGAATGTTCCGTATCGACTGTGCTGAGTAGAATGTAATATGTCTTAATAGTATATAAATCTGTTCATGATCCCTCAAATATTGTATCTTCTACCTATATTTGACTGTTGTGATCTAAGTTTATGTTAAACAAGACTAAACTCCCCATTTTACAAGTAAGAGCAAGAAGGCTGAGATCTAGCGTCTACATACCCCATTATTACAGCGAGACAGACAGGCAACGCACCAGAGTGATAGAATACCTAGCGCACCGAAAGGCACCATAGACGAATGCATTAGACTCCATGAAAAACTTGGACCACGAAGGGCAAGTGGAATTAACCCTTACTGAAATAATTTAAGACAGGAAAAATAAGAAAAGTGGTATGTTGCCGATTTTACCCGACTAAAACACAGTCAGAAACGTCCTCATTTCACCCTGAAAATCTGGATCTTCCACTACCTACGATAACAGAGGAATAGAGATAGACAGACTCCCAAGGTCATCTTTAAATGAAGGGCTCTACGGCAAAACGCATTATACACCATTCAGGGGTTATGGCAAAACAGTCCAGATACAAAACATATTTTTTTGTGAACGGCGAAATTTAATTCTGAAATAATGTAGACCAAATGTTCTATTGAGTGGAAATATGCATGTATACTACATACTCCTACCGCTACATGAAGCTTGCAGAATACGCTAAAAATTCAAATTGGTGGATAACACGTTTTGTCATGCAACCCTTCAAATATAGGCCTAGAGATAATCACACTAAATACTTATACAAAAAAGTATACAAAATGATAGTGAAAATTAGTCGAACTGTTTAACCTTAATCCAGCGAGTATGTTATTCTGTTCCCATGTTATCGCTAATGGAAACTGATACATTCTTTACAAAAACTGGGGCAGGTGTGTGTGATTTCCGTGACTCACTTTTTTACACTCACAGCTGTTTCCTCGGCTGGAAAATTAATGATGAAATTTAAAGTCGTACGAAAAAAAATAGTCCCTAATTTTTTCAGTCCACAGCTGTTGGATTAGAAATTGATACATTCTCGCGTGATTTATGATATCGTTAGTGTCGATGTATAATATCGTATCTCACAAATTATGTAAAATGCAAATTTTAGTATACATTTAATAAGGTCATACTTTTAAGTCTTGTTGCGCGAGGCGCCTCGGGTCTAGCCTCCCGCTGGCTGTGTAATCAATGTTACCGATTAGTGACATTTGCACGTGTTTTCTGCCGGCTGATCAGCTTACATCGGGCTGCACAATTCGACAGTCGCACCCAGTGCTCCGGAGGGAGATGATAATTTATTCATCGCACCAAACGGGTTAAGCCTACTCAGAAGTCAATATCACAGTTTTTGTGCGAGCTGACGATTTGAGCATGTAACAATATCTTAACGGGAATAAAATATCTTCCTCAGCATTAAAAAAAAACCGAAAGAAACACCTGCAAAAGATCCGGGTTTTTCTTTGAACTTGGTACATGTAAATTACGATGTTGTACAACACTAAGGATATCTAGACAGCAGAAAGTCATTAGCGCGACAAATCAATTATTTACAAGTCGCTGTTTTAGCACCGGTGGACCATATTGATACAATGTAAGTGAGAGTTTTCTAAACAAGGTGTTGCTGTGTTCTAAAATGGATTGTGTCGTTTGATAAAGAAGCCTGGCATCGCCATCGGTTTACCGTCTCTACTAATTAATTTGAATTGTGGTTTCGAAGCTCGTTTTGTGTACCCTTTATGCAGGCCTACTGGATATTACTCTGTCAGCCGGCTGAAATATTTCATTTCGACGAATGGCAAAGGTTTGTTTTTGGTGCAAGAACAAGCTAACGCTATCACGTTTGTATGTAGACTGAATCTATGTCAATGTGAAAGTAAGCCATTTGTTTTAAATGAGTTAGTAGAAACTGCGTGTTTTATTCCGTCCCTGGGGAGCCATTGTCTCTCTCTAGCAGTGGCGTAGTACAAGATGGAAACGGAGCACTTAGTAAAAGTAGTGGGGAGAGAGCGACACAAACAGATGCTCACACAACGTACGGAAAAGGGGAAAGTGCTCAAGAAGACAAATGCAGAGAGAAATAGAAAGAAGGAAAGAAAGTGATGTGGCGGGTATCAAACCCGCGATCTCTGCGTCGGCACCCATCGCCTCGCACTCAGCTCGGAATCAGGCAGACGTCTAAACACAGCCACTCCGCTACTTCAAAAAAGTAGCATAGTGACCGGGGTCTTTCCCGAAGCCGGACAGAAGACTAGCAGTAATAGCCCTAGGCACGAGACTCATACACGGTAGAAACTTCCTCGCCCTCCCCCACCCTTCCCCCTAGCGTGGTCATGTTGATAAGAAAAGTGGAGATTTGCCCAAAGTCCACAAGTGATCGTTTAATTCCACGGGATCAGTATTTCAAGGTTACAGAAGCCTAATCCAATTTCCCTCTTTGAGCCAATAAACTGTTTTCTCTACTGTCACTTGCAAGAAAGTCCACACTCTCTAAGTCTTCTTTAATTATTTGCAGAATTCAATGAGCTTATTAAAAATGATGTTCAAAATATAGATCTTGCAGTTCGTTTTATAGCTGCGAACCGATACATCGAAAGGTGTAAACAAGCTAACCAGTTTCCTTAACGACAAGTGCTCCGCAGAGAAGGCCACACCGAAACCGAAGCGAATGACCCAAACTTCAGGTTTAATTTACAAAATCAGGAGAGAATGTAAAATAATTCGCAGGTAGGTTCACATCTCTAGGGCCCATTCGTCCTAACGCATGTAACAACATGTTATTTTCAGCCAATTAGAAGTCTGTAACCTTACATTGCTTGGCACAAAATGGGTTCTCTTAATTACACTAACATTTTGTATGTAGTTATTTTCTCTCACTATTTTGTCGTCGACCTCTAGCAAACGTGATTTTGGACTATCAGAGCAAATAATATCAGAGTATAAAACCTTTCCTTTGTGTAGAGCCTGTCTAGAAACAGCCATATAACTTGACACCTAACCGCAAAAGTTTTGAATTTAAGTCCTGAATTTGTTTTTAAAAAAAACCAACGGTTTCAGGCAGTGTTTTCTAACGGCTTTAGCAGATTTTATTTGTGCAGGTGTATGGTCTCCAAAAGTCCAACGTTTTAACCCTTTTATCTAAATAAAAATTGTGAAAAATCTAAATGTCGGACTCCCTCTGTAAACAGTAGTTAATTTGAGCACACTGAGTACACCAGATCTACGGACTAGCCTTGGCCATCTCGGTTCGCTCCTGTGATTCCAAACAAAAATTTATTGAGAGGCTCAAAGTGGCTTCTATAATTTAGCTCTTGCAACCTAAAAGGGATCCCGCCTACATACCAACTTAATTAGTGGTCATCCCAGGTAGCCAATTCCTGTTTATATTTTTGTACGTGACTTTAATGACCAACTACTTGACCAACTCAAATTGAAATCCGTGCGGAAGGTCTCTGCTTTAATGGCCTCGCTCCGTGCAAAGCCAAAGATATTTCAAAGCTGCATCTAGATCTAGACTCTAGACTAGTGAATGAAAAACATCCTCTTCTAAGTCCATTCATCTTGCGCCAGCCCAGGCAGTGGCGGCGCGTTATTAAGGGCTGGTGGGCCTATGTATCACCATTCTCTCTGTCTTTACTCCAACCTCAGTATAATCTTAAGGGATATTGGTGTAAATTTCCCCCTTCCCCTCGCCCCCCACACACACAAAAAAAAGACAGGTGAACCATATTAGAAAGGAATAGGTATATCATCGGTCCCTGCTCTCCTAACACTTGATAAAAGAACAACAACTACAGCCCAACCAAGAAATGGAATCACGCACCGCCACTGAGTCCAGAGTTTACATAAGAGTTTTCTCATGTGATTCCATCAAAGCGACGCCTCTGCCTCCACAAACCAGTTCGCTCACTCAGGTCACCGACAAACGTTGGTATTTAAAATAATCAAAGTGATTGATCCACGAAATTTTCAGCAATCCACTCACTATGGAGTATTGCTTGCATTTTTTTGGGGGGCGGTATTTATAGTCCCGTAGGGCCTCCTGCCTTAGTAGGGCACCTCAAACCAACCCTAAACTAGTTATAATTTCCCTAGATAAACAACATGAAAAAGATTGAGACTGAATTATTTAACTTAGTGAACAATGAAAAATGTGCAAATTGTGTTATCCTGGATTCTGTGAGATCTGATCCATAGTTATCACTTCGTAAAAACAAAAGCTTTACTATGAAGGTAGAAACGCTAAGCAAAACTTGGAGAGTGATACCTGTTTAAACTATAGGAAAACACAGCTTTTTTCTAGAGGTTTCCAAGCAGACAGCTTGGTGCTCAACTTATCAGCACTGAAGATTCTACTCAAAATTGCAGTCCTAAGTGCTGATAGATACCAACCAACATCCATAAGGATGCCGATCTTAGGGCAAGTGTTCTATGCGACAGCACCAGTTGTCTGATACTTAGGTTGCTTTTGTTTGAGCTGTACTACGTCGAGAATGGGGCCGTCCTTTGCGAAGGAAATCATGACTTTCTAGGCAAGCCTAGATGGCAGCAACTAATGCAGAAGAGCAAGAAAATAAGGCACTGATCTGAGAGTGGTATTTGCTTTACTAACATCTTTGCGTCATTCATTAGCACACGTACCACTGTTGATTCTTGCCACAATATCCTCTTCTATATCAATAAAACGCTTCAGCCAAAATTTGTGTCACAGATTTCTTGAGAACTACGTAACGTAAAAACATGCGGTTTTCACCTAAATTCGTAGAAAAATACACAAAAGGTAACTGTACACATCAGTCCTCTTTATTGTTTTTACCCTTTTTTGAAAACAAAGAATGTGTGTAGCAACGAAATACAATCTCCGATAGATCTTTTCAATCCGCCCGATTCGCCAATCGTCCAACTTTTTCACGGAGTCTAATGCATTCGTCTGTGATGCCTTTCGGTGCGCGAGGTATTCTTTCGCCGCGGGTGTGTTGCCTGCCTGCCCATTTGTAAAATGGGGTGTTAGTCTTGTTTGATATTAGACCGTTGATGAGATCTTCCATTTACAAATTTGAAACAGTACGTGGTTGCCGCTATATTGCGAGCTTTTTCTTCCGGTTTTGTACAAAATGCGACATATTTCTAACAAACCTCTTCTAGTGGGTTTGCGGCCTTGCTCACTGTGGCTGGCTCACACCAACCACACATGCACCCATAATACTGTACTCTCTTTCCTGAGCACAGCCCACAGAATACAAGGCGGTCCTTTTTACGACGCCGCAGGAACCAAAATAATCTCGGCCCTGAGTTAAGTAAGGTCTTTTAGATACTTTTTTGCATGATCCTGTTGGATTTTTTGCTAGATCTTCTGTCTAGACACAAGGTACCTTCATTTTACTTCAAAATATGTTGTTAATTGCTCATAAATCCGCATCAAGACAGAAAAAAACCCATGAAAAACCGATATACACTTAGGCATGAAGGTATCTAAGAGAGGCTGGCTACGTTTCTGCTGCGGGATGGTATCCGCACGGGAAAATGTGCGCAGCTTCTAGCTGTTTGTTTTAAAAAAATTGGAAGTTTCTTGCAGTAAAGGCAAGTGACAGCTCGACAAAATAGCGGATATCATCTGTAGTTTCGAATGAATTAGTGGAAATGTGTATCAACGGCCTTCTATCTGAGGGGAATGTGGAAGAATCAACGGCGATGTGTATGCTTATAAATGAGGCAAAGATGCAAGTAAAGTCACTGCACTCTTTTTTAGCTCCTCCACATCAGTCGCAGTGATATTGCCGTGCTTAGAGACTGATACTTCCGTTGTTTAGAGTCTCCGAGGGTTCGTGTACAGTATAAAAGGACCGCCCCTTACCTCCACCCACGGAACTCACACAAAAGTAGCTATGGTTTAGAGAGATCGATGGTGTCAACCAACTGGTACTAATGCAAATGGTAGTTGGCTTAAGACCATTTCTCTTAAGAGAGGAAAATGCACTATACAGCACATTGATGACAATTTTATACGGGAAATTCAGTGCATTTCTTGGCCAATGCTACGCACCCTTTTATCTGCAGAAAGGACCTTGCTAATGAGAATGAAAACTTAACCCTGTCCCTAAAAGTGCTAGCTTTAACACACGTTGAGAATCAAGGGTGCCAAGAGTTGAGAGATAAGACTTCTGCTATGGGAAATCCAATGCATTTAGGACTGTTTTCAACGTACCTTTCATTCTATCACGTTGAAGCAAAACAAATTTAACACCTTCATCGCGGTAGTACTGTACCATCTAGCTGGAGCGTCGCACTGCAAGCGATCCAGTTACACTGAAGTGCTGTTTTATCTTGTTGAACTCCGATATCTGAGTTAACTGATATACATTCATTTGAAAACGTTTGTAGCAGAGATCTAGTATGAGACATAGATGGGTTGACTGAGAAAGTGGGTTCGGGAATTGTTACGTCTTTGTAAAGGATTGTTTTGATCGTTTGAACTAGGTGAATGTAAGTGTATGCTTTCATGCATATGCATGGATGATATATTACACTATTACAGGTGTTATGCGCGATTAATGAAAGTGCGGTTTCCGTGAATAATGCGGCAATGTGCGTTGTACGTGAAAAACGCAGATATTTTGCAAAATTCGTGTATTTAGCTAATTTGCTGCATTTTCCGTGAGAATTGCATATATTAATGACTTTTTCTTCATATCCCAGAGTGAACAGACATACTGGTTTCCACAAAGCAGCCGAGCAACGAATACAGCGTACCTCTTGATAATACAGGATGATCTAAGGTGACTTAACACGAATTTAAGGAAACGTGCTCAATATCGGAAAACAAAGACTGTTGCTACTAGCTGTCAAACTTAAGGACATTGACGCTTAGTAATACAAAACACAAAAGAACAGGCACTAGTACAATGGTATGTATTATTTTAGTGAACATGCAACACTGTTTTTTTTCCTTTTAAACGGTGATGGAGGTAGTGATTTCGTTTCAAAGAAATGTTCCATAAATTATAATGTTTGTAACATGTGTTGTATATCTCTTTACGTGTTCGTGAAAATTGCAAAAGTACATTTTTAATATATTGGGCCCCAAATCCATTGCTGCTTTTTTTTCCGTGAAAAAGCAGCTCGAAATTGCCCCTTTTCACGAAAAATTGTAGCAGCTTTGCCTAGTTCACGAATTTTGACAAATGTTTGCTTTTTTCACGTATAATGGAAATCGCGCATAACACACGTGATAATATTAAATGCCATTCAAACGGAGGAAAGCGTCATTGTCTGGATAATAGAATAATCACATCTTACCCATCGCCTTTCTTTGTAATTTCTATTATCTGTTTAAGGCAGGTTTTTGTCTCTCTTATTTAAGTATGTCTTTCTATATGGTGTCCTTCACCTCAAAGACAACATAGGCAAATCCGCGTAATGATCCAGGGCATGGTTATATTTATTTATTGAAGTATGTGTCTGTGTGATCTTCTGTCACATGTATAGAGATGACATTTGCACTATGATGGTAGTGCTGTTTGTTACAATCTTGATGATTATGGTATTGATTACAGAAAAGTTTTCCATTTTTATGTAATTTGTTATAAAATCTTGAGCATGTCATAATCACAACAGCTCTAAATAGAATCCGTTTCCCCGACGTTTGGGAATGTATTCGTTTCACTCACTATAGAATGACATTTTTTCCTGTCTCAGCTTGGTCAACTAATGAAATGTTTACCATGTGGACTGCGCTCAAAATGGTACGCATAGGTTCAAGTGTGTTGCTAGTGTTTAGGGGCCGTTTGATGTCCAACCTTGATGTCTAACCCTGCACGCTGGCGATAACTACGAAAAAACATCACTGATGTTTTGGGGATTCACTGAAGTAAGTACCACCAGTGCGCAAAGTTAGTCAGCATTGTACGTACGGCCCTAGGTTTTTTTTTTCTAGTATGGGCCTGCAGCTTTGAAACTACATCCGCTCTTGAAATTTATAAAGGTCTTGTCAACTGTTTCAAGTCTTTCAGATTTTTACTCAGGAATACGTTGTGATAAAGCGAAAGAACCAAAAGTGTTACTGTGCAAACTTGACTGGAAGTACACTATCCATAATTATCTTAGAAGCTTTTCATCAGCTTTGTTATATGATAACGTCCACGCCTTCGACAGGGAGCTTTCTTTTTGTTTGCTGGAGATCCGAGAACGGAACGTCCATTCCACTGATGTACGCATTTACTTTCCATTATCCTTATGAAATATTCGTGTACGTACTGAAACTAGATGCCACTCTCTCTTATCTGGATGGCGGGAGGGGAGGTTGACACAAATCGATTTCAGTGACTCTAGCGCTATTCTGCAAGAAGTCTATACTGCTTCACAAACTTTTGTGTTGCTGACCGGGTGAAAGGTTAACGGATCTGGTCATTGTGCCGTCCTTCACGTCATGTCCACAAGGGGATACAACTGCAGCCATTTCACTTGATAATCTCAACTTTGAGGGCCATCTTTCGAGTGTAAAGATAAAAAGCTACCATAGTATGATTGTCTCACTGGACCGGGATTAAGCCTTCACACGATTACCTAGTACTCCTAGTACAAAGTAGTGGCCGTCCTAGTTCATCCAATTTGGTCCTTTAGATTTCGTTGGACGAGCATTAAATTTTTAAGAAAATAAATGTCATATCTGCCCACGTCACTGTTTAACAAAGGGGTATAAATTGCACGTCAAAGTGCATAGTAGGGAAAATCACTGCGGCTGGATGTTTCAAAGGTGATGACAAACGTCGCTTACCCAGGGCACATGCCAACTTTATTTGACCAACTAGTTGGTTAAGGACGTCATGCACAAGAAAATGAAAGAGGATCCTGCAAAAATATCAATTTGAATGACTGGCGATCTCAGTTCCCTATGTATGTTCCTTTCTTCTATGTAACGTTTGTTGCCAAGTCGTAAGCCAACTTATTTGGTATGTGAGTGAGAGCCCAAACTGGAACAATGTCTTAGCTTAAAATATAAGTTTACAAGTTATCTTTATTTTTTGCTTTCCGATTTAGGCCCTTACAATGCAATGTCTAGAATTGACACAATATCCGAGGGAAATGAGAAAGGTAGAAACCTGTGATTAAATAAAAAGGGAACAGAAAGAAAGAAAGAAAGAAAGAAAGAAAGAAAGAAAGAAAGAAAGAAAGAAAGAAAAGAAAGAAAGAAAGAAAAAAAAAACTGTTCTCTGGACGCACGTCATTTTTCTACTAAAGGTGAACTCCAGAATGATAAATTAAAGACCCGCTTCGGGTATGAGAGGACAGGAGTGTAGAGGCATGTAAAAATATATATTGAATCCAATCCTAGATTTCACATCAGAGCGCTATTCTTTTCCGAATGTTATCAGTAAAGCTTTTTATCCTGCTCAGACACTTCAGATTGCTAATTTACTGTCCTCCCGAAAGTTACGGCAATGAAACTTGACAAAGAACTGGCTAGTATTAGAAAAATGAAAGCACATCTCTCTCAGCTGAGCCAGTGTCTATGGCCATCTGTAGGCGAGGCTTGCCCTCCAACGACTACGATCGGGTGGCGCACCTTTAAAGTTTCATACTCTCCGAGTAATCAGATACTACTGTATGAGTGGCAGTTGCTGTCGATTTCGCATCATTAAATATTAATGAATGTGTTGCGGCCAAAACGGATATGAAAATCTCGCTTTGACATTGTCTGTCAGAATGTCAAGACATATCTAAAACCTTAGAAAATGACTCTTAATGTATAATGTGACTTTGTTAAATTCGAAACTGAGTTTTAGTTTATTTTACACTGGTTTTGCTTGTAGTAAAACTGGGATGAGAACGGTGCAATGATTCCTGTTCTCTTTTGGTCAGTTAAGTTTCGAAACTCGGCTTTGAATTTTTATCTTACAGGTTGTCAGTAATGCCTTTCAGTTGAAACTGTAATACGTTGGAAATAAGAAAAACGAAATCAAGTGGATGAAGCAAATTTTCATCCTTTTTTTTTTCTGTGCAGTAATCAAATTGAAGAGAAATGCTCATTTTAACGATAACAGTCCTCGAAGAAAATGGAAAAAAGAAAAAAAAACAACAACAAAAAGTTTTATTATTCATTTTGTATATGACTGGCTTAGAGCCATAGAAAGTGTTGAATATAAAATGATCTAGATGGGGGTAATCAACAGGTATACAAGCACACCAGAACAGAGCTTTCATTTCAGGCTCTGATCTCTTATGTACAGTTTGCGACAAAGGTATGTAAGCCTAGGCCTATATGCCGAATGACATCCCGTGATGTTTCGATGATACCGGAAGTTACAAAATAGAATCACATCTAATTCGTGGCATGCATTGATCACAAGATCAGGAAATGTCATATATGCATGCCTACTTCCTGCCATGATTAACGTGAAAATGAAAGCTGTCTATTGTTTCTTCCTCACGATCTCCATCTCCTTAAAAGGCACACGAGTAGATCTAGGCTATAAATAACATAAAGAATAATATTCTGTTGCAAATAGAACTCTGACGCAAACATGCTCCTTGTGGGCGGCAGCGAATATCATGATTCCATTGTGTCCTCAGTATGTCCTATTTAATTCATACCAGGCAAGAAACAGGTTAATCAGTGAAAAGAAAACTTTGGTAAAAAGGTATCTGAAATATTTTCTGTTTCTGTGAAGCTGAGTGAGTTTTCAGTGTGTATAATTATAAAAATTTCGGTGTGACTTTGGAAAAATTTTGGGATTTAACAGGTCCAATTCCACTGTTTCAATAACAAATTAATTCTTCATTTTTTTTTCTACCAACAGTTTGTTTATGGAGCATTCTTATTATATTACCATACACTGGCTATTAGCACGAAGAGCTTGACTTAACAAAATCAGCAACAACCAAGTAAATAGCTTAATATCTAATATGGTTGAACGTAATAATAACAATAATAATAATAATAACAATATCTATTTCGTATCCAGACAATGCTTACCCCCCCTCCCCCCACCCCAAAAACCCCCTACTTCATTTTATTATTATCACTTACTAACTTTCTCAACTCGCTGGTGAACATTATTATAGTACCACTACCATTTTGCAGACGCTGATATCAAGCATTATTTTTTATTACTCACTGTAAAACACCCCTTAGAAAAATACAAATGCAAAAAACCCAACTTTTTTTTTAACACGGATTACGAAACAGTTGTATGGAAGGTCTGTTTTCAGAGCAAAACAAAACTTGGATTCTACAAGATAATTCGGCTGTGATAAAGTAGATTACAATTTATTTTTCGCAGAAATGTGTTCCGGAGCAAAACGAGATCAAGAGGAACAATTTAAAAAAAAATAATTTTTGGTGTGAAGGGAGCTAATCTATATTAATAATACGCTTCAGCCAAATTTGTATCACAGATTTCTTGAGAACTACGTAACGTAAAAACATGCGGTTTTCACCTAAATTCGTAGAAAAATACACAAAAGGTAACTATTCACATCAGTCCTCTTTATTTTTTTTACCCTCTTTTTAAAAAAAGAATGTGTATAGCAACGAAAAACAATCTCCGATAAATCTTAATATCATTCCGCCCGAGTCGCCAATCGTCCAACTTTTTCACGGAGTCTAATGCATTCGTCTATGATGCCTTTCGGTGCGTTAGGTATTCTTTCCCCGCTGGTGCATTGCCTGCCTGCCCATTTGTAAAATGGGGTGCTAGTCTTGTTCCTTATAAATTTGTTACATTTTCAAATAATCCACTCACCAGACTCGAACTAAACTTCTGACAGACCGGAACTAAATTCCGAAAGAAAGTGGAGCCAAAATCGGAAATTTAACCTAATTTGTGGAATGCGGTTATATATGTCAACAAGGATGGATTTTTTGAAAGCTTCTAGGTATATTATAGTTCGGAACTGTTACAGGCTCTTGCCATACGGTAGATCTAAGCATACGCATGGGGCATTTCACGTTATTACGGTATTAAAGGTTCTCTATCCTTCCCCTTTGGTACTTGAAATCGATAAGCTGACTCTCATCTGTTACACTGTTACGATAGATTTCTGCCAGGTTATTTATTTATTTATTTATTCAAATAACCCCTTTATATCGGGGCTGCATCCAAGGAAGATACAATACAAATAAAAGTTGTTAGCTAAGATACAGGCATTTAAGATCATACAAATAACTGGAACATTACAAGCAAACTACAGCAGAGTAAAAAACATCAATTAGTATAAAACTTCCTCTTCTCCCAGGCCTCTAAAAGGAACTGTTTAAAAGCTTCATCAAATTTTAAGAAAGTCTCATTGTTGATGTTATCATGTAAAATATTTTCTCCTAATAGAATCAACATCTTAGAATAGGGAGGTAATGACATATAAAACTGGAATAGATTAGGGGTATCTAAAAGGTTGTGTTGTAAAGTATTTATGAACTTGATTCTTTCTTCTCTATACAGGGGACATAGGAATGTAAAATGGAAAAGATCCTCTTCACCATAAGAACATAATATACATCCTGGAGAGTCAGTCATACTTCTGTTAAACAGGTCCTTTCTTAAACCTAGTGTATTTGTTCGTGCCCTGAACTTCAATGTATTTGCATAAAAATTGAGGCCGCTTATCAAATATGGTTCAAAGTAAACACGGGTTTTGATTTTACAGTAAAAGTTAAGGGACTTCTTGCTTTCTACTGCATTTTTCTATAAGTTATGCTTTAAAGAACGGCTGACTCTTTTGTAAACTGGTAAAACAGCAGCGTGGTCATTGGCTGTCATCAAGTGTTCAATGCCAGATTCTGTTAAGATGTCATAAATATATCTTACATAAGGTCATGATGAACTTTTACCATTTCTAAAGTTAGTCATCAGTTTATTAAATACAAGTTTGACCAGTCTATGCTCCGGTAGTTTTCGCAACCTTTCAAAGAAACTGAGACGTCTACAATTCATAGTAAATATAACTGGGTCCCATCCAAGATCGCCAAGAACAGCTTCGCAAGCAGGTCGT
>JAWQUT010000469.1:78624-89046 GCA_033807755.1 Ellobium chinense
CCTTTATTATTTTCTCGACAAGGATAGATTACTTTTTAACTTTCTCAACTCGCTGGTGAACATTATTACAGTACCACTACCATTTTGCAGGCGCTGATAACAAGCATCCTCTTTTATTACTCACTTTAAAACACCCCTTAGAAAAATACAAATGCATCGCTTTCCCAATTTGAAAAAAAACTAACTTTTCTTTAACACGGATTGATCAAGTTAACAGATCACGAAACAGTTGTATGGGAGGTCTGTTTTCAGAGCAAAACAAAACTTGGATTCTATAAGATAATTCGTCTGTGATAAAGTAGATTACAATTTATTTTTCGCAGAAATCTGTTCCGGAGCAAAACGAGATCAAGAGGAAGAATTTTTTTTTTTTGTAAGTTTTGGTGTGAAGCGAGCCAATTCCTCATAAATGTGTTACATTTTTAAACTAATCCAGTCACCAGACTCGAACTAAACTTCTGACAGACCGGAACTAAATTCCGAAATTTTATTTGAAAGCTTCTATATTATAGTTCGGATCTGTTACAGGCTCTTGCCTTACGGTAGATCTAAGCATACGCATGTATAAAGAATTATTTAGTAGTTTACACCCTAGTACTTTGAAGAAATTGAGTAGATTTATAAGGATTATTTTAAACACTGTTAAAGAATAATAGTGAGATAGATTTTTCCTTTTGGTATAACATGCCGACATGTCTTGTTATGCTGCTGTATTCTCGTTAGCGGTGCCCTCGTGCCGTCAGCATACAGCAACACTGAATATATTTTAATTTAATGTGTAAAAAGTGTAAATCTCAAAGTTCATTAATGTGAGTGTGAAATTGAGAGAGAGAGAGAGAGAGAGAGAGAGAGAGAGAGAGAGAGAGAGAGAGAGAGAGAGAGAGAGNGAGAGAGAGAGAGAGAGAGAGAGGAAGGGCAGAATGTGAATTGCTTGTTGAAATTATTGTTATTTTGCTCATTTACAGCAGATAGTTGTCTGAGCTCAATAAACATATTGTTATATTGTTATTGGCATTTCACATTATTACGGTATTGAAAGTTCTCTATCCTTCCCCTTTGGTACTTGAAATCCATAAGCTGACTCCGATCTGTTAGACTGTTACGATAGATTTCCGTCAGGTTTGAACGATAAGATACCTGGCTGTAATCGGTGAAAGCTACTGATTCAGTAAAACCGACAAACACTTGAAATTGATAGCGGTCGTGTGTGATTGCGACGGACGTTAAAGCGTCATTTCTATAATAATATTATTAAAATATGTTAAATGGCTTCAGTGGTGGATATAAGGATGGGTCGAATGGGTCATGGCCTAGGCCCCAGCGTCCAGGGTCCTAATATTCTGTGGAGTCCCGGCTCGGTTGAAGAAGACAAGTTTTAGACAGAAAAAGAGAGGAATCACAGAGAGAGAGAGAGAGAGAGAGAGAGAGAGAGAGAGAGAGAGAGAGAGAGAGAGAGAGANGAGAGAGAGAGAGAGACGGAGAGAGAAAGAGAGAGAGAGGGAGAGAGAGAGAAGAGAGAGAAAGAGAGAGAGAGGGAGAGAAAGAAGAGAGAGAGAGTGTGTGTGTGTGTGAGAGAGAGAGAGAGAATATATACTTATGGGACCCATTAATTACTGGCATGAATCAGACTTTTTTTTTTGGGAAACCTATAGCCTGTCCTTTTTTTCTCTTTCCTCTCCTTTTCTTTCTTTCACTCAATATTCTTATTAACTGTAAAGAGGGGGATATCACACTATCTCCCACCCAGAGTCCATCGGACCTAAATTCGCCCCTGAATGGCCACAAAATTACCAAGAACACAAACAGTTACGAGAGAAACAACCATCTTCATCACAGAATGCATTACACTCACGCGGGCAACGTGACGTTTGCTGACCGGAAGTTTCTATCATGCGAAACAGGAAGTGACTCTGATTGGCTCATTGGGAGAGCGATATTACCTGGAAATGAATGACTATAATAATGGCTCCGTAATTTCTCAGACCATAGTGAGACGGTGCCCTGGAGACAATCGTTATTGTATGTGTGTGTATAAAATGTGAAGGCTTTCAGTCCTGTTTTCGGGACGAAATAGGCAAAGGAGGTGACAGGGAGTGGGATGGGAAAAAGAGTGTGGGTGACAACGTGGAAGTGCGGGTGGTGAGTTGTGCTCAGAAATTAAAGACTGTCAAATCTATTATATTTATGGGTTCGATTCATCGGCGGGGCATCAGATGGCGTGGTTGGGGAAGATTAGGGGCAAAAAAATGGAAAGAGCTATGATCCAAGTTTCAAGTGCTTTCTGTTTGTTTTCTCTACAGAATCCGCGCATGAATATATAACTCACCCTCACACACATGTTTTATAAGCACAAGCAAATTTGACAGGCAAACAACTGAAACAAAAACACAAACAAACAAGCAAAACACACACGCAAACACACACACACACACACACACACACACACACACACACACACACACACTCACTCACAACAAAACAAAAAACATACTCACATACATACACTATTGCATGTTAATTCTCAACCTTTGTCCATTCTCATCTCGATCCCCTTTTCCCTCTTCATATTATTCTGGCAGGTGTCCTGGAACCAGTCGTCAACAGTCTGTCGAAAGGGGCTGTCTAATCTTATTCAATCAGAGCTCATTTAGCAAAGATAACCGGAAGAGTCCCTGTTGAGCCGAGTAAAGCGGCAACAACACACGCTATCCGGAGCTGTTAGTGGGCGGCATTGATCATGGGCAAATAATATTATATTTCTGTGCTTGCGAATGGATGTAGTCATAATTATATTATATATATCATTGATTGTTTATTATACTTTACAAGAAGTTTTTGTATTGCTCTTATGTTTATTGTACGAAACATGAGCTTAATAAAGTTATTGTTATTGTTATTGTTATTGTTGTGGTGTCCCGGCATCGGTCGATGAAGAGACCGGTTTTTTGGGATTTATAGTTTAGATTGAAACAAACAAGCAAACATACAAATACACAAAATATGGGCCGCAACGGATCCGGTTCGCAGCAGAAAAAAGGTG
The DNA here is from genome assembly GCA_033807755.1 of Ellobium chinense. Classification (NCBI taxonomy): domain Eukaryota; kingdom Metazoa; phylum Mollusca; class Gastropoda; order Ellobiida; family Ellobiidae; genus Ellobium; species Ellobium chinense. The sequence continues at coordinate 81,665 of JAWQUT010000469.1, forward strand.
GAACTTATAACTTTTCCGGATAATTTTTGGTTGTCTGGTCTAATTCAGTGGCTTTATTGCGTCTAGACTCGCATAAGATGTAGTATACTGCACAGCAAACGACACCCTACACACTAGAATACAAAGCATTAAATAGACGATCTTGCGCACCGCTCTGCTTGCAAACCAATCTGCTTGCACGCACCATATCGCATCTCGGAGCACATCTTAAACAGATAGAGTGCCGGATGAAAAAGTGCTTCCGATAATCTCAGTCCTCACTTCAAGACACAGAGAGATCTTCTAAGCCCCCTGGGACCCCAATCGTGGGTAAAAGATATAATTTCCCCAAATTGTGTCTTCTTGACCATTATAAACGATCTTGCCAAATTTGGGAGCTGTACGTAAATAGATGTAGATTTATAAATTCATATATAACGGTTGTAGATTAAGATTTTAAACGGCTGTGCAAGGTGGAGACCTTAGACAGAAGAACGCTTTTTTAATGAAATGAATGTAAGCTTATGGATCTATATCTCTCTATATGTAAACAGACACTTCAAAGAGTTTCATTGTATATTGGACGTTTTACTGGTAACCCTGACCAGTGAAACCCCCGCTGTAAATGGGTAGTTTTTTTTTCAAATAAAGAATTATTATTATTATTATTATTATCGGAGAAACATTCAGCCTTGTCCTTTAGTCATTAGACCCATGAGATAAGAAGCCGTCCGGGAACCCTTGATGCACGTAGATTCAAAAATTTACCAGATTTGCTAAGCAGAACTGACATCTTTATGTTAGAGTATTGCTCCTAGAACCAAGTATTCTTAACGTGAAGAGCTGAAAGACAAGTGATTTGTATTTCAAGCATACAACAAGACTACAACAAGTCATCATAGTTACCACTGTATAAAACCGAAAATTTAGGACACTTACTTCAATCCATAATACTTTTGATGAAAGATTTATAGAGTAGTTAACCATGTTTAAAGACAGATCCACGGATTATTAAAACACGGTGATAATGATGATGATGATGATGATGATGATGATGATGAAAATAATGATGATAATGATAATGACGACGACAATGATGATGATGATGATGATGATGATGATGAATCTTGAGAAAGTATTAAACACGAAACGTCAACTATTTTTAATAAATTCATTTTACATGTTTCAAAAAGTTTTGTGTCGTTGAGCAGAATCATATTTAGTTTTAACGATGATGAAGATGATGGTGATGATGATGAGATGATGATGTGACGATGCCCGGCCCGTGAATCGAACCCATAAATTTAGACCTGACAGTCTTCTGTTTCTGAGAACAGTTCACGAGCCGCACGGTCACGTTATCGCACATAGATATAGAATCTAGACATCTGAGCCCACAATCTTTGCAACAATCACGTTCGTAGATCTGCGGTGATCATAATGTATTTATACATCATTTTATAAACTGATAATCGTAAGGGGCTGATGACAGTCTTAAAAGCCAAGGACACAACCGTTGTCAATTTTCAAGTCCAAATAATAGAAACATCTACTAAACAGAGATGCTTAAGGGAATGGCACTTTCGCGCCTTAAGGATTTGACAACATGGTATCTACTTTACTTTTAATTAATGATTGTCCTGACCTTCTATTTATGATTACATGTAGTACCCTCTTGCAGGACTTTTCCACTTGCAAGAAAACGAGTCACTTAGTGTCTATCCATTTGTTTCGTTAAATAGCAAGTATTGATCTGCAAGTTTTGGTCTTTGCTTCAAGTGTAATTTTCTCTGAAAAGGCTCTGGAGTATCTGCAAGGTCACAAAGCCGGCTCTGGACATTTTACAGATAAAGATAAAATTCCGACCCATCTCCACAATTGGATAATGAGGTTAGCTTGCTAGTGAGGAGAGAAGAATTGTGCAGAATAAAACTGTCAAAAGATATGGAGGTTTGCTTGCTAGTGAGGAGAGAAGAAGTGTGCAGAATAAAACTGTCAAAAGATATGGAGGTTTGCTTGCTAGTGACAGAATAAAACTGTCAAAAGATATGGAGGTTTGCTTGCTAGTGAGGAGAGAAGAAGTGTGCAGAATAAAACTGTCAAAGGATATGGAGGTTTGCTTGCTAGTGAGGAGAGAAGAAGTGTGCAGAGTAAAATTGTCAAAGGATATGGAGGTTTGCTTGCTAGTGAGGAGAGAAGACGTGTGCAGAATAAAACTGTCAAAAGATATGGAGGTTTGCTTGCTAGTGAGGAGAGAAGAAGTGTGCAGAATAAAACTGTCAAAGGATATGGAGGTTGGCTTGCTAGTGAGGAGAGAAGAGGTGTGCAGAATAAAACTGTCAAAAGATATGGAGGTTTGCTTGCTAGTGAGGAGAGAAGAAGTGTGCAGAATAAAACTGTCAAAGGATATGGAGGTTTGCTTGCTAGTGGAGAGAGAGAAGAAACGTGAATGATAAAACTGTCAAACTATAAGGTTTGCTTGCTACTTGGGACAGATGATACATGAACAGTAAAACCATACAAAAATAAGGAGGTTTTATTATGCAGACTGGTGATCAGTGTACCTGCTAATCATTGGAAACATATTTCTAATGAAAATTATCAAGAAGAGGCATCATATAGAATACGTCTGAAAGCAAAGGTATACTTATGAGAAAATTTCGAATATATATGTGAAGGGTTTCATGGCAAAACGCGTTATCCACCAATATGAATTTTTAGCTTATTCTACATACTTCATGTAGCAGTAGGAGTATTTAGTATGCATGTATATTTCCATTCCATAGACGGACATTTGATCTCTATTATTTAAGACTTACATTTCGCCTTTCACATAAAAATATGCTTTGAATCTGATCTGTTTTGCCACAACCCCCGAATGGTGTATTATGTGTTTTGCCATGAAGCCCTTCATATGTGCTGTATTTTTTAGAACCTCCCTATCTTTTCTGGTATGTGTTTAAACAAAATTTGATAGACACCAAGTTATTTTGTTTTCTTCTTCTCTTCCTCTGGGTATTTTTTATCTCTTCTTTTCTCAGGCAATGTACAGTACTTCTTGCGTCTTTTTTTTTTGTGTGAAAGTTCTCTAGTGATGAGTATTTCTGACAACGTATGTACTGGCTTGTTTGACATTTGCCTAATGAAGATCTTGAATTTTAGTTAAACTTTTAATATGGAATAATCAGTTGTTTCCTTTCCTGCAAGAACTGCTAAAATCGGCAGCCGGAATGCATTTCACGCACGACAAAGCCTGATAAAGAATTAGTAAGTTTGATCGTGTCTATTCTGAGAGTGATAGATTACGTGGTTTGCGATCCATAATGTTTTACATACATACAAATGGAATTTGGGTTTGCTTTGGAGCGTTCCATCATGTTGACAGACCTTTGAAAGACTGCTTAATTCGATTTATAAAGCTTAAAATCTGGTTAAACATGGTCTGTAGGACGATCCAACCTTTTTTTAAAGGGACAGGAGAGGATATTTGTTTCACAGCCTAAAATATCAACATTATTCTATCCAAGAAATTTAAACGACGTACATTTTCCTTCCGTCTGACCATTTGTGAGAAAACACCAACAGAAATGTTGGAATTTCCCCCATCAGTACGCCGCCATTACTGGTGCTGCATGACTTCATAAAGCGAGAAAAACTAACGACAGCTGGTGCAGACGCATGCTCCAACTGTTTGGACCAGTCGTCTGCTAGCTTATCTCACTTTTTGACGTCACGCACACCGTATATGGCGGCGAGGGCAGGATGAAAATCCCGACATTCCTGTGGTTCTGTCTCCGAAACTATGAGGTGAAAGGAAAAAATATAACGTGTTGAAATTCTATGAAAAAAATAATGTGGGCTTATTAGATAGTGAGGCAAATAACTACCTTTGTTCCTTTAAGTATACAATCGATTTTCTCTTTCGTGATTAATGAGACTGTCAGTCCTATTTGGAACTTCTCTCATACTTGCAATAGATTTCTGTGACAAAACCGATTTTCATCTAAATGACTTTGTAAGATTTTTATCATGCAGAAGATGAAATGTCTGCTATCAGTTATACAAGTACATCGACACGTTTCTTTTCAGTAATCCATATATTATACCACAGGTGCTTAACCTGAACAGCAAAATGTCACACAGTAACACATTACAGCATGTTGCCTCTCAAACCCTTTTTAATTGAATTTGCAAGATCTGTAAAATGGACTCATCATTCTCTTTTTTTTTCCAAGCATTATTTTGGCAGATGTGTCAAATATCTACGACTGACATTCTCGTTCATCACGAAAGAGAAAATCGACTGTATTCTTAACGGAAAGTTGGATCGTCCTTAAGATTATATTAAACCTAATGGTAAGCAATCAAATAAAGCAGTCTTTCAAGTGTCTGTCAACATGATGGAACGCCTTTGACCGCCCTGGACAACCCATATTATGCGAAGTCCGAATTCTTACATCCAATGCGCGTGACGACCATAAGGCCATAAGCTTACGTTCCAGCCGCTTGGCCGAGCTGTCCAGCCACTGCTCTGCGGACGGATGATAACAAATCGGTACGAACCTTTTACTCCACTGTAAGCTGCGCATATGTCAAACAAAACCACGCTGAGGCAATAAAAATGCAGAATACTTTATCTGGCTTACACAGTTGAACTTAACTTTTGAACTTGGATGATCAGAACCTTACCTGAAAGCTGAATAATAAATTTTCTGAAAGACGTGTGTGCAGCTGCTGAAACTTAAGTGACATCATTATTTTTGCCACACGCCTCTGACGTTCTGGCAAGGAGAACAACTCTTGACGCTAGGGCCAAATCCCGGTCATTGAAGCCTCCTTACTGAGTCATAAATACAAGGGGGCCGTAACAGAACGATGCCATTTCATCACGAAATTGGGTCGGTAAGCACTCTAGATAATTCTCAGAGACAAATAAATACTGAAAAACGGAAAATTATTTTTGACGTGTCTGTCCACCTTTAAAGAACCCCATCAATTCAACCGGCTAAGGTTGTGCTTATTAAAGGTCCCATTAACACCTGGCCGACTTTAATTCTTGTTCCGAATAGATAAATGTAGCAACTTTGCGATCTTGTGTTAAGTAATGACGCTTCCAGAATCACCAGAATCAATCTATTTTCGTTGCAGGCTTATTTGATAAAGTGACCTAAATCGACGCCTCCACACTGTACAACGTAATAGAAATCTCTTACTAGGATGTAGCGGAGCTTATGAAATGGGGAGAACATAATACAGTAGACAAATGGATAAAAACAGTTAAACCGAAAGTACGGCTAAAACCAAAGGAAAGAAGAAGAGAAACCCCTTTTATATTTACTATATTTAGGCTTCTCTGTCTAAACCGAAACTCTGTCTAAATCGAACGGAGTTCTATGGTTTCCGGGATTTTGCTTTAAACATTGACTTCTGTGTAATACAATCTCAGAATGAAATGAAGATCGAAATTAAGAATATGTTCGGCTGTTTAAATGTCTGCCTTCTATACTACAGAACTAGTTAAATGTAGGCAGCAGGCCAATAATCGTTCACAATCTTTCCGCGCCTGTTTAAAATATTCAAAACTCTGCGTTGCGTCTTTATTGTATTGACTGGTGTATATAAAGTGAAACACCCGTATATGCATAGGATAAAAACACAGCTGTGAGCATGATTGTATCGGAAGAGGAGTGCACAGTACTCACTCATGGGCTTGTGAAACAGACCTAAAACCAACATTTACTACCCTCCAAAAAGAACCAAGAGGTTCAACCAGTCCTCCATTTCACAGTGTTACGTTGCAAAAACAATAACAATAGTTGATTAGAGTGCGTTGCAAATTATTGCAGTCGCCTTCACGGAGGGCTGTGACCTATGTAACCGGAACGGTAAGTAATTCTTTTAGCGGAATAGCAATTCACAATGTTTTTTCAAGAGAATGCGGGTAGGTTGATAAAGCCCGAAACGGAGTGACGTTAAATTATTATTCTGAGTTTAGCTAATGTTGTGTTGGAGGTATTTCCTGCGAGGGCCGAAGAGCCCATTAGGGTACCGATTTTATTGCGTCCTTAAGCCAACAGTTCACTGGTGTTTTTCTTTACATAGTGGGGTAAATGTGTGTGTGTGTGTGTGTGTGTGTGTGTGTGTGTGTGTGTGTGTGTGTGTGTGTGTGTGTGTGTGTGTGTGTGTATGTGTGTATGTGTGTCCCCAAATATACCTTTACGCAACTATGTCAATAAATCAGTGAATTTTCTCTACAGCTTTAGTCACATCTAAGAATTTCCGTGAAGGTAATGACTTGCAAGCTATAACTAGTGCCTGGTTAAACATAATATAGGTTTAAGCAAAAGCTTGTTGGCCAATGAACGACCCCACCTCTTCCTTTTCATCGCTAGACGGAGTGCATGAGAGACCTAAATGGACATAATGGTAGGGGAAAGTATTTACTGCAGATTTGATAGTTATTACTCATGTCTTCACAGTTACGGTTTTTGGAGGAGAGTCATTTCATTCAAAAAGGTAGCAAGCTCGTTTTTTGTTCTAAGGGAAACGGCAAGCAAGAGGACAGAAGAGGAGATAGAGGGAGCGAGCGAGAGAGAGAGAGAGAGAGAGAGAGAGAGAGAGAGAGAGAGAGAGAGAAAGAGCGAGAGAGATAGAAAGAAATACGTTAGAATTGGTAGAGACAGAGAGAGAGAGAGAGAGAGAGAGAGAGAGAGAGAGAGAGAGAGAGAAAGAGATAGAGAAGATACAGTAATGAGGAAAAGAGCCGTAAGTCAAAAGAAAAAAACAACACCGTAGTCGTAAGTCGTGTTGTTCCCGGTTCAACTATATAATTGTCCTCCCTCCTTGATCATGCAGATATTCGGTCACGCCCTCGAGTTTACCAAAAATAGTTTAAAATATGCCCCACATTACCATGATATACTCAAGTATTCAAATGATCCGTGACAAAACGCAGCTCTGGAACAGACAGTTTTCTTACGCACCCCCCTAGTACAATCTAAAAACCTACAAATAAGTTCACACTGACGACAAATGAACGGCACCACCTACATCTTCCATAGGCAAGCTATTCTTAGTAGACATTTTAGTGCGAATAATGATGTGCAATCTATCGATTTCCCTGGATTCGAAGGGCAACAAAGAGTACTGGTGGTGCCGTATTTCTTGAACAATACCTGTTGTCTAAAGATAATTATATGCAGATTAGATCCAAAAAGGTATATATATGTGTGCGTATGTGTTGTGTGTTGTGTGTTGTGTGAGTGAGTGTGTGTGTGTGTGTGTGTGTGTGTGTGTGTGTGTGTGTTTTATGTGTGTGTGTGTGTGTATGTTGTGTGAGTGTGTGTGTGTGTGTGTGTGTGTGTGTGTGTGTGTGTGTGTGTGTGTGTGTGTGTGTGTGTGTG
>JAWQUT010000469.1:92211-99711 GCA_033807755.1 Ellobium chinense
AAAAAAAAAAAATAAAAGCCTAGCTCGAAGGATTGGTTAATTATAACTAGCAAGAGAATCTCTTCCCCCCACCCCCTTGCCTCCTACAATTGCACTACAGCCTTAATTTCAACTCCCACCCCCCACTACACCCCCCATCCGAGCCAAAGATGTGTTGGTCTTCTCATTTATTTGTTTCATTCTTTAAAAGACAAAGCCAAAATACAATATCTGTGGTGAATTGAAAATACATCTGCAAAATAGCATTTATACTGTTGAGTCTGTTTTTCATCCGACCACTGGGGCAATTAAGTGTGTTCTTATCCACTGGAACCTCGGAGCAGCGAATGCAATAGTCTTATAGGTATGAAGATGCTTAAAGCACCTGGCATAAAAATATGCAATTTTAAACAGTCCCTATAAAATTAGAAAACTGGCCATGGGGAGGGGTTGAAGGGGTTGGATTTTAATTTCAAAGGCTTAGATAGATGCTAATACATGTGTAGACTCAGAATAGGTGAGGTTTAGTCACTCAAGTATAAAATTTGTGGTTGTTGCTAGGTGGGTTAGGCTACCCTGTTTACTGAGTGAAAAGGCCTAAACAATATTAGGTTGTCTGCTTGACTGTCTAAGTTCTCAAAATCTAACTGGTTCAGGGGCATTTTTCTTTGTGTCAGATTTGGAGGAAGAGCTAAACAACATGTTTGGAAAGTATTTTGACACGGCACCCCAGGATAAGTTAACCCTAAACATCCTTTGTCAATAATATCACAAAACACCACACTAGAAGAGACTGTATGGTCTGTCTAACGTACGTCTTCAGACAAACTGAATTGGATCAGGTGCAGTATGTAGAATTAGATTTTTTTTTTATACGAATGTCCTATCAAAACTAACGGCAAACAAGTTCTTCTTCAAGAAATTTAAAAGATCATCTCGCAGCGTTGTTTTTACACAATATTCTGATGCTCAACCAGAATAAGATCTAGACTATAAATATGGATCTTCGCTTTCTTTTTTTTTTCCAATATTATTTTCAATGCAGTGTATCAACAATCTCTTTGATTGTCTGATCGTAACACAACTAAAACCAAATCGAAACGAGATATAAGTTGCTTGCTGTACTATTCGGAGAATCAAACAAGTGAAAAGTAATTTTCATCGGCAAAGAAGAGCAGTCGTGAGTTTCATGTTTTAAAGGGACAGGAGTAGGCATTTGTTCACAGTCTGAAAACCCACACTATATTTTTCTAAAACTGTAAACTGCATACGTTCTCCTTCCGCCTGACCATTTCTGAGAAAACATCGTTAGAATGTCGGCTTTTCCACCCGCCCCATGCCGCCATTGGTCGTGCTGAATGACATGTTACAGATAGAGCAGCTAGCAGACGCTTGGTGCAGGCGCATGTGCAAATCGTCTGGACGAATTGCTGGCCAACCATTCTCGTGTAGCAGGAGTAATGGCGGCACGCGTGAGGTGAATATCCCTACTTTCCAGCGGTGTTTTCTCATAAACTGTCAGACGAAATGAAATATATACACATGGTTTAACTGTCTGAAAAATATAATGTGGACCTATTATGCCGCGGAGCAAATAACTGTATCTGTCCCTTTAATACCACAGATCTGAAGTTTCATATATTTTGAACGCATTGCGTGTTCGATTACTCTAGTTGCTCTGTGGTAAATTTGTCGCCTCCATCGGATTAAATTAAATATGAATGGATACTTTTTTCACGATTTCCCGCAAGGCAACGTTGTTAGTGATTCAGATGTAATGATCCGAGCCAGATAGGAGAAACTATACCGCAGAAATTAAATCACCAAAATCCTTGAACCATATTATATGAGACCAAATCAGTCGAAATGGGCTCACTTAGACTATAGTGCTTCATGGTAGTATGCACAATGCTGTCTACCTTTAAGCGCTGCGGCTGATGGTGACTACAGAACACATTATTGACGTTTTGGGAGTAAGGGGCATGAGGGGGGGGGGGTTCCTGTCGTCATCACCTTTGGGCAAAGTAAGACAACATTGTGCAGACAGTCCCTAGTCTGTGCAGCGCAACAAATTTAAGTACTCCAGTACTCTTGACAGCTGCTTCTCCCATTCTCCTAGGTCCGAAATTTCCAGACAAAAATGTGCTCATTACTGGACCGCAATCTCTTGTTGTCAGCAAGTGTCCCTGCATCCATGTCCAAACAGGAGGGCCGTGGTTACCTCTCTCGGAATCTCATCAATGTAGGGCCACCTACCCTACTGGCCAGGGACAAAATGAACTCCTAACGTCAGTGCCCAAAAAAAGCGACGAAGCATATTGTTCACTTAGTATATATAGGAAAAAAGGGAAGGCGTCCAAAACGTTAGTAGTCAATGGCCAGGGGTCTGACGGGGCTAATACGACCCTGCAGTCGTATATTAGTACCGTACTCAAGTTCTGGCAATTTTCACCAGGTTCTGTATCTCCGCTCCGACACTTCCGGTGCAGGCCAAGCCGGCAGATGGACTGACCACTCGTATGCGTGGGAGGAAGATAAGGCAGCTGGTAATGAGTGCTGGAAGAACCAATGGGACTGGCTGAATACTGCGTCGATTTTATTTCACTGAATGACCCTTGGGTTCACATTAAAGGCTATCCGGTACGGCTTAATGGAATCACATAGTTATGAGAATAACAATAAAGATAATGACAAAAGTAAGGCTACAATAAAGATAATATTAGCCTACTATTAATACTATTTCTATCACTACCACTACTACTGTTACTAATACTACTATTACTACCACTACTATTTCAACTACACTACTACTACTACTACTACTACTACTTCTACTACTACTATTACTTCTATTACTACTACTACTACTACTATTACCACTACTTCGACTATTTCCTCGTCTCTCCTCATCTTCCTCTTCTTCTACAATTGCTGTACCTCTACTGTGGTACTATTTGAAGTAATAGTAGTAATAGTGTTAGTATTAGTAGTAGCAGTAGTAATTACAATAATAAATGATAATGTGTTTAACATGTCACCGAAAAAGGTTTCAGTACCGAAACATTTTATCGTAGTGAAAATGTTTATAAAATTATTGAAGTCTATACTTTTTATAAAAAATTCGCCAGTGAGGAGCCCTGATATAGGCATAGTATCTTTTGGGGTGGCTAACAAACTGGCCACAACTGAACTTGTTGCAACTACAATGTTTCCTTTACGAAAGAATAGCTTTATAGACCCCATGGAAGGGAAGTCACTCCGACGCAGTGACGTCATTTGAGCAGATCTCATATTGAATCCTTGTACGTAGGAATAGTTCATTACATAGAGACAACATAGGTGTGCCAGATAAGACAAGGAAATGCTACTTGCCACTTCCAAGCACTATTTGAAACAAAACTTTAAGACTTACATGTATGTCATATTATTATGTAGGGAAGGGATTACACGACTATTTCAAACGATATCAATAACTTGATATAGAATAAAGGCAGATTTTTGCGCCAGACTCTGCTTGCGCTAGGGGGCGCTCATTTCAGTTTTCGTTAGCCTGATGGCAATCTTGCATGTGCATACAGGTTCTGAAATCTACTGTCCTTTTGACCGAACGGTTAAGGCGTTGGATTCAAAATCTATAGGTCATGGGATCAATTCCCGATCACGATCCTGTTGTAAGTGCCCTGGGAAAGCATTTCATTGACATTTCCCTCAGTCCACCCGTCTGTAAAACGGGTGCTTGGCTATAGGCAGTGTAAGATGTTATCAGAATGCTAGTGATCAGCGCCTGTACATGGCTGCAGCACTGTATGCTCCTCAGGGAGTGGAGAAAGTCCTAGAGTGAACAGGCCTGCTAAGGTATTAATAATGTGAAGTCGCGTGTGCGGGCATTAGCCTGGATATGAGACTTATAAACCGAACTACAATTTCCTCCACCAAAATCGGCACCAAGTTACAAGAAAGCCAAATGAGTGACCCCCCTCCTCTCCNCAAGGCCAGCAAAGCCCCAACGCAACAACCTGCCAGTACTTAAAACTAATGACAGCAACTTTAGCTGATAACATCCATTGCTACACTCCAACCCATTCTCTTCTCTACTCCCCCCATCCATCTTCCCATTCAGGACAAAAAATTCCGCCCAGCTGGTTCCGTCCTCTACTTCCTTCCTGGAAGGTCCTTATCTTATTCCCTCGCTCACTTTTATCCTCGACCTCCATTACCACATGGAACCATTGACGAGGTCGGAAACCATTTGGCGAGTGTTTTTGTATCTGGTGAAGTGGTGTCAAGGTGGCTGCTCAGTGGTGTCCAGTCCTTGAAGCCACATGAGCTGTCAAGAAATCGCATGTGAATGAAACACATTCACCGAATAGAAAGACTTTCTTCGATTTTTTTTTTGAGAGAATGCGCATTAACCATGGGATCTCTTACCATCTTGAGAATTTACAAAATTGCATTGGTGCTGTATGCACCCTTAGTAGCAATGAACATGCAGAGTCAGTGTAATTCTCGTGTACATAAGAGATATCATCGTTAATGCACGAAATCCAAATTACTTTACAAATTCAGGATTGCATTTCACCACGTATGCATTGTGATTTTAGGTTATAGGATTAGAAATATCTGTCCTAGATTTTATGCCCTGCTATTATTGTGTCTGACAGTCCAGAGATTTTGGACCAATTAGGATCCTGCAACCTTGAGGTTCTTCCGTTTCTTATACCTCTGTTGATGTGAGTCGTAGAGGAAATGGATTTTCAAGGCTGATTAAGAATCTCCATTTCTGTGTTTTAGTAGGGTAAAATCAGCAATTTTAAATTTATGAGAGAGAGAGAGAGAGAGAGAGAGAGAGAGAGAGAGAGAGAGAGAGAGAGAAAGAGAGAGAGAGAGAGAGTGGAGAGAGAGACACAGAGAGAGAGAAACACACACACACACACACACACACACACACACACACACACAGAGACAGAGAGAGAGAGAGAGAGAGAGAGAGAGAGAAGTATGATCAAGTGTGCGAATGATGGAAGAGTAATTTGGATGAGTGAGTGAACGAATTAATTGTTGTGTTGGGAATGTAAATGCTACACTTGCCCATTTATAACTGGATGTTATCTGAGCTTGATAACTTGTTATTGTTATTCAGATCGTCAGGCGCGGTTCAACTATTTCATGGCAAAGTTTTTGCTGACCTGAACCAGAAGAGCAGCATTGGTGGCCAGTATGACATTTCTCACTCCTACAATAGAATGGCAGACCAGAAAACTGGTGAGGTTATCGTTGTTGTCCTTAGAATTCCTATCATTCTCACACTGAAGTATTTGACTATTTGAGTGCTGATTTTTTTGGAGGCTATTTTGAGAATTTGTACCTAAAATTTTGATGTCTTGACAAATCTCGCATATTATTGAAAAGAATTTGTATGACTTTATTTAACACGAAATGAACTCCCGGCACCTGTGCAGCCTGGCAACATTATAAAAATCCGAATCGGACATGCCGGATTTTCTTGCATGGTTGCCAAAACACCGACCAAATTTTGACCACCTTGAGTTCATCGCACTCTACAGTAAAACCACTGAGAAGACTCAATGGGTTAAAGCATCCAAATTGGCAAAAGGAACATGATTCTCAGTGGATTTGTACACACCAATCACACACTGCCGATCAGATTGGTTGTAGAGGGAGGCGCACAGATCTTATTAACCCTTTCGTGTTGTCCTGTTTTTCAAGTTCTGATGCTACCAATTTACTCTGTACTGTTAACTGTATGCGTAGGTTTGTTTGAGTTAGGATTTACAGCTTAAAAACACGATAGCGGATATATTTAGATGCCATTAATCCCTCTGTCACATCATGTTTTTCGGATGCTGGTGCTAATGAAATTAAATCACCAGGAGCTCATTAGTGTGTGCGTAGGTTTGTTTGAGTTTCACGGTGTTCGGTACGAAGAGTACGGATAGTTTGCGACCTTGTATATAAATAGAAATAGCATTGGATGATGCTAGTTCCTATGCGCGACATGTTGTTTGCAGGGGCTTAAATGGTAAAAATAAAGGACTATTAGAGTCAATAATAGCAGAGGATAAAATCTCTCCTTTGGACAAATTGGGTAAAGATAATCGTATAACATAAAACCAAACGGCAAAGTGGTGAAAATCAGTGCTGAATTTGTAAAATTTGTAAATAAAATAATTGTTGCAGGCAGTATTTCCCAACAGCTTCAGCGAATTTCATCATTTTGTGCAGGCCTGTGGTCTGCATAAAAGGGCCACATTTTTAACCCCTTTAAAACTCAGTTAAAATTATGAAAAAGCTAAAATAAAGGACCCCTCTTGTAAACAGTATATAATTTAAGCACAGTGGTGGCACCAGACCTGCGGTCTAGTCTTGGCCATCTCGGAACGCTCCTGTGGTGCGAGAAGATAATTCTATTAAATGACTAGAGAGGGCTTTCACAGTTTGACTCCTGCAACCTGAATGTCCGTGCGCTGTTTAGGACAAGGACATACTTGTGCGTTATAATATACATAGCAAATGAGTTAAACAGATATGTGACTGGTGACACTTCGGGAAAAAAAAACAACTTTGTCACTCATCGGCGGGCGAACTAATGGGGATCTTATCAAATTCCTACTTTCAGTTGCTGCTTTTATCCTGAGCAGAGAATAGAAAAATAAGTCTAAAGTGGATATATGTTTACTATCCCATTGTTTTGTTAAGATCCTAAGACATAAGAGCATAAAAATTTATTTTGGAGGAAGCGCTGCAGGTTCCAAACTCTAGACAACCCACAACCAGAAATAAGTAGGTAGTTACGAATTTTCAGTTCCGTCATATAAGCAAGGGGTAAGGCTGGGCGGCTGGGCAGCTTGACTCAAAAGATCGAGCCGAGGAGGGCCGAGCCGAGCCGAGCCGAGCCGAACCGAGCCGAGCCGAGCCGAGCCGAGCCGAGCTGAACCGAGCCGAGCCGAGGCGAGCCGTGCGGAGCCGAGCCTAGCCGTGCCGAGCCGAGCTGAGCCGATCTTTTCCTCAGGCTCGAATAATCGACTCGGGTTCTGAGAATCGAGCTCGGGATCGATTCTTAGTTCCGATCTTTGGAGTCGCTTACTTGGCATAACCATCAAATGATTCTGCCAGATATGAGAACATTAAACGTAATTTCTTTGTTGCAAGATGTTTATAGAGAGTAGCATCAGTACAGTTTTTATTGTTAGATTATGGACAGAGATAGCCTAGAAGGACTATGTTCGGACTGTTTGCTCTGGTGTCGTTGAGGATAAGATTCTTGGTTATTTAAAGATACTCAAAGGCTGGAAAAAAAACAACAACAACAAAACATGCTCTCCCTACACGGATATTTGTCCAGCAATGCCAAACTAAATGTTGTTGTTTTATTTTTTTTTCAAAAGAAAATTCAAATTTAGAATAACCTCCAGCTTGTAAAAAATCTGCAATCCGAGCTGCAAAAACTCGAACCGATGCGACTTTCTCAAATAAAGAATTGCCCCAGCACTAAGAAGGAAT
>JAWQUT010000469.1:103646-117371 GCA_033807755.1 Ellobium chinense
AGGGCGATTAAGCGGAGTCGACTGTATATATATATATATATATATATATAGTCAAAGCACCAGCAAATTTGCGGCGTTATCGTGCGAAGGAAACGTCTAAACTTCATCTACACCATTAACACCGCTCCTCTTTTTGTAAATATTGTGCTCACACACGTCATTGTGTGTAAACATATCGGTTAAGCTGAAAATTTAAAAAAAATGCTACGCCAGCCTCTCTAAAAACCCGCCCTATCTGAGGAATTTGACCTCAAAAACACCAATTTGGCTACATACACCACAATAGTAGTAACGTCATGAGCATAAACGTTTATTTAAAAAATGGAACAGGTCATCTGGATATGGGAAAATCTATTTTCTACATATTTCTGAGACAATCAGGAACATTGCAGCCCACCAATATTTTTTAAAATATAATTATTATACAATTTACTTTTAAATGACACAGCTCTTAAAGACATCCAGGTTTTAAACTCAGTTGTGTTTTGAGGGGATAAAGAAAGAAATGCATCTTTAACTACTCATTTTACAACGAGAGTGCCACTACAGTTTTGGAAAACCGCTTTTCAGTTATCTGAGAACTTGCGCATTACTGTTGAGATCTTTAACCATCGAAAGAATGATGTAGATACAGCTGTGCTCAATGTACCTTTAGATAGCAGATCAATCGTTAATGCGCCAATTTTCAAATAACTTCACTTTCGATTTACACAGGATCTATCTGCAAGTCACACATAGGGAAGCCCAACTGTTAGTTCTTCGGCCAAAATGTGATTCGTTAATTTATACATCCGTTCATTTATCTTCTTATCTTGCTCATATATATTTTCCAGCCCACACAGTAAATACAAAACAGTATAACACTCAGTGTCCACATTAAAACTTTTCATTATGTGTATGAGATACAATGAGTGTCTATATTTGAGCTGATGTACCTGTTAAAAGCTTGCTCTTGCTAATAATTGTTTGAATTTACTTTGTATGAAACTCTCCCACATATTTGTATGTATCAACCTTTTTCAGAATTTCCAATGTGCCGTGGAAACATTATTCTACCACTAAACAGAAATAAACGAATAAAGAGAACTATATGAATTCAATACATTTAATACACTTCAGCATTTTAATATCTTAGATATAACATAACGGCACACTTTTAAAAGAATTAGGTTAATCTCAGCAACATTCCTCAAATAATGAACAATGGGATTACCTTACCACTTTGTGGAGAATGATACGTGACTTCCATTTCTGTCGCTACTCAGGTGAAATGAAACGCAGTATCATACTCAGTATCAATCCATTAGTATGTGATGGATTTCAAATGTAGTACAAAATAGAATTTACTTACGATGCTGTAATTCTACATTCGGAGCAACGTGACCAGTGTGTTGGATGAAAGAAGAATATGGACTCGATGTCTGCCTTAGTCCTGTTGCAAAAAAGCCTTTGGAATACACTTTTGTCATATTTTGTTCTCAGTCCATCTGTGTGTAAAATGAGTACCTGATTATTGACAGTGAAGGATATTGTGAGATTGCTACAGACAGACGCCGGTGAAACGAGAGCAGTGTTGTAAGCTCCTCAGGGAATTGAGGAGATTATTGAGAACTTGCGCATTAACGATCGGATCTCTTATCATCTTTAAACATGCTCTAACACTGCATATTGAACACCACTGAGGGTGTATACAACACCGATCCACTAAGGCAATTTCTACAGTGGTAAGAGATCCCATCGGTAATGCGAAAGCTCTCAAATAACCCTTCCTGTTGAACCTACTAAGGGTGCATTCAGCACCGATGCCATAATGTAATTCTTACAAAGGTAAAAGATCCCATCGTTAATGTGCAAGCTCTCCTTTAATGTAGTGATATGGCCCGTTAGGATAAAATAAATTTTAATGTGAAGTTGAATGAACGGGAAATGTCCAGTTATCCTACCCATAAAACGTATCTTTGGTATATCATGTTTGCAGTATGTATAGTAATATATGGCATTTTAAACATGAAATAAAGTATGAGCCTTTTCTTATCCTAATTCTTATATTTCTGTTTTGTTTTCGACACAGTGCATGTTCAACATTAATATGATTGTACCTTCTATGAACTGGTGCCTTATTCGACGTTCAGAGCTTGCCCAGTCTTATTCTGCGACACCCGATTAATATTCTACTTGACCTCCAGCTTCATAATTTAGCATTAGGGAGCCAATCTACTGGATTCGACACGACACGACACGACACGACACGACATGACACGATGCGACACGACACGACACGTCATCTCACGTCACTATGCCGGAACATTTCCATGACCTCCTCCCTTTCTTATTGTTAAGAGAAGACACGGCTCTTTCCTAGAGGTTGCAGTGTTGAAAACGTAGTGTGGAGTAACTACCAGAAGTGTATTGGAATTTCTTTGCAAAATCACACACCAAAGTGCAGTGCTGAACTGTGCATTTTGCCCACGGCGGGCGATTATCCTCAAATGTCCGGAACCAGATTTCTTGGATGCTTCAGTACATTTTCATACCTGGGTTTTGCTGAGTTTGAAGTTTTGTACTTGTCATCCACTGCTGGATTAGATCTATAAATCTTCTCCTGATCCGTCACGTAGTGTTTACCTTACTGTCCTCTCGAAAATAAATGGAGTCATTCGTAAACGGAAACGCCTGAAAAGTTCGAGGCCGCGACTGATAAGATGTTAGATCTAAACCTGATTCCTTATGATAAATGTGATTTGAAACGATTGTGGGTATTCCTGGCCTTGCGTCATGACCTTTTTGTATCCTCAGTTCGCGATTACGCATTAATATTATATCTAATATTTGAGAGTTTGCACTTTAACGAAAGGATCCCTGACCATCGTAAGAATTACTTTAGTGCATCTGTGCCGAATGCACCCTTTGTGGCATTTAACATGCAGAATGAATATAATTCTTACGATGGTAAGAGATCCCATCGTTAATGCGCAAGCTCTCAACGAATGCTGCTAATGGGATGTATTCCCAGCCCTGTTTTGACCTAAGTTTAGGACGTACATGTATGCCATACAGAGTGAAGAGACTGGAATTAATATGCCCTTATTCTAATTTGAAAGCGATATACAGTCAACACCGCTTAATAGCAACTCCTCGGGATCACGGAAAAGTTGCGATTAAGCGGAGTTGCGATTATGCAGACCTGATAATCGGCCATTTATTGCAAAGCCGAAATCCACCGACTAGGTCGGGGGTTCAGCGCAATACCATTCTCATCTCGGTGACGGAATGGTTCGGGGGAAAGGGGGTAGGGGATGACGGTGCAGAATGGGCCCCACCGCGCTCGGAGCAGAAGGATGATCAGGGATAGCCGAGGCCAAGAAGAGGGGGGAGGTGAAGGGGAAGGGCTTATCACACCTATCACAGCATAGCAGCTGTCACTGAGTCAACCGGTCTATCTTCCGTCACGCAGTTTCAGCCCTCCATGTGAATATATATTTTTTTATCAGTTGTAATCCTTCTATCGTTGATCTTTGTATGTGTGTGTGTGCGTGTGTGCATGCGTGCGTGCGTGCATACGTGTGTGTGTGTGTGTGTGTGTGTGTGTGTGTGTGTGTGTGTTTGTTTGTTTGTTTGTTGGAAAGAGTGTAGAATAGAAACTGTGTTCACTTCAAGACCTTGAATGAAAGAAAAAAATAATAATGCTAAAGCCATTCATAGTAACTTTAGAGTTGTTGATTCCTTCTCTTCCTCCCCGTCTTTGTTCTTCTTCGTTTCTTCGTCTTCCTCTCGGCTATACCTTCTTATCTCTTCTATTTTGCTTAGTTCACAGATGCCCTTGTATAATGAAGTTTCCCTTCAATAGAAACGTAAACAGTCGATCATCAAAACAATACTTTTTCTTCACTCTTTAATAAGTAATTTGGCGCTTTTTCGACGAAATGCCTTTTGACGAATTGTTTGTTTGACGAAATCTCCGTCCGAGTAATTGGCTTTCAAAAATGTGTCCTTTCGATCAACTGGCCGTCGATGAGATGTCCTTTGAAGAATATTATCTTTCGACGTAATGTCTGACCACATGGCGATACTGTATTTCAAACTAACGTAACAGCTACGCTATGATTCATGTATATGTTGGATAGCTGGTGACAAACTTTCATTTCTCCGTGACTATCATCCCTTTCACAAGCTGAAGTATAAAATTCGGCTCAATCTACGTTCTTTTGTGGCCAATGGACAGCGAATATGATGAATAATTAAAGGTAACTTCTAATTTACTTCCACACGCTCACACTATCATTTTTCCAATCCTCTTCAACGTTATCTTAAGGATGCTTTTGATTGGATGTGGTGTCAACAAAGGAGTCAAAAGTTCAACCTACTAAAGTGGTCATGCTCTTAATGACGTCAATGCACTTGAAGCTGACCACAGAGTATAGTCTAGTATAAAGACAGTGTCTTGCTCACATAATCGACGCTTTGGTCTAAATCGAGATTTTAGAGGTAAATCTCCTATGGAGAGGTTGTATCAACTAGCTCTGGACATCATTAATACAAGACTCAGGATGGTAGACATCGTTTATTAAAATTTTCGTTTAGATCCTTTACAAAAAAAAAATTGCTCATATCTAAAAGAGAATATAAATCATTCTTATTCTGTGCATGCCCAGTTTTTTTCTTCCATAAAGGTTGAAAAAATGATAAGAGTAATAATAATGATAGTAATTATGCTAGTTTATGTCCTGTGTCACGAATGTTTTGTTATGTATTTCATTTGGAATATTATATATTTACATGTATGATGTGTATTGTTCCATGTGTTTGTAGCATAAATGAGATGTATAACATTGTATGACATTGTAAACCATTGAAGGTCCCTACGGGGTAAATAAAATCGGATTTTCATTTTCGTTTTTCATTTTTTAAAAAATAATAATGGAGCTGAGGATGATATGAATAGTACAGGCAGTACTCACAAGTAATAGAAAGTGTCCTCTGGATTGTTATGCTACCCTTCAAAGGGTTTCAAAGTGAAGATTCGGTTTAACTAAGCGCAAACCTAAGTAGATAGTCAAAAGTAGACTTCCAATCATTTTTTAAGATATAGTCAAACCAAGTTGCATCCATTAATAAAAACAAATGTAATAGAACATATTAGCCACTCATATATTTTTCTGACGATGGAGAAGTGGAAAGCGGAAATACGAGGTATACCTTTTATATGCTCGGACTAACCTATTTCTACTGGTCCAATTGGCTTCACATTTGGCAAGCGTGCATAATAAATGCTTAATAAGACCGAAAAAAAAAATTCATAATTTTTCACCAAAGAATGATATGTTAAAAAAAAAAATGACAAAAATGACATACTAAAGGAGAGTACTTCGAGAAGTTGCAAAGATTTCAGCTCTCTAGGACCAGTAGAACATGGTTAGTCCGAGCATATAAAAGGTATACCTCGTATAACGATCACTCTAACTGAGGCGTGCGATGCCCAGATGTTCGTGCGTACATAATGTCTGAGGCTGTCTCTGTAACAGCGAGAGATAGGATATGACATCCAGGCAGGGTGATTATGAAGGGTTGCGGTTTGGCAATTTTGGTGCCAAATTTATGAAATCTGGCTTTGTGAAGAAAAAAATGTGCAAACTTTTATTCTAGCTTGGCATACTTTTGTACTTTTTACTTAACTGAGTTGCTGATATATTATTACTTTTCTTGTTTTCTTTTTTTGTACCCTAACTATGATTATTTCAAACTCACACCAGTTATGCTACAGTTGCACTTTGAGATAATATCTTTGAGAGTCAGGGTTGTCGTTCAGCGTTTAGCAAACTCATATGATGGTTCATACACAGAGCCACAGTTTGACTCAGTCACGAAAGACATTAATATTCCTCTTTTCCTTAAGGCGTAGGCGGTTAAAAACCAGTGGTTTAAATCAAGAATGTATCATGATATTCGTTTAAAGCTTTGTTGTTATAATCTATCTATCTATCTATCTATCTATCTATCTATCTATCTATCTATCTATCTATCTGCCTGCCTGCCTGTCTGTCTGTCTGTCTGTCTGTCTGTCTGTCTGTCTGTCTGTCTGTCTGTCTGTCTAATTTTGCATCACATCGGAAAAAAAAAGTTAACAAGCCTAGCGGTGTGACTCGCCAGATCACGTAGACTCATAATCTACAAGTCACGCAAACAAAATCTCTAAATCTTATCGTGGTGATTTCGATGACGAAAATAAGATATGCAAACAAATTCTCAGACTACATCTTTTTCTTCCTCAAGAAAACTGTACCAGATTAGAAAAGAAGTATACCTCATATGATAAGATATGACTTAATCTACTTTAACTAATGCTGGCTTCTATATTATACACATAATTAGAATAATTAGAAATAAAATGTCTCTATCTTAAAGTTCTTCGTTATAATGGTCATTAGTCTACAGACTCATTCTAATACTTTTGTGTCATTAGATTTCAACACGTCAAAAATCCTAATTAATATGGCATCAATATGGTCTGGAAAAAATAATAAAAATACTTTTATTAAAAAAATGAAAATACTCTTATTTATTTTGTAAGGCTTGTTTTACAATGCTATACAATATTAGGAATCCGAGTCAACATGTACACAAATATAGAGCAGTACTCATACAGATAAGTGGAAAATATTATATATATACACATTCCATAACAAAGCCATATTGCTACTTGCCGTATGCACTGCCCTAATCCAACCGGCATGGCGGTCAGAAAGAAGGCTGTCTCAATGGGAAGACTTTGGTGGACTTCGGTTAGCTTATGACGTCAGGTAAAAAACACATCTACAGAGTGTCCAAACCTATTTTTAAGCCTCCTTTCTGTCGTCAACAGCCGTGCGTAAATATTGTATGACACACAGAGAATGACCTTCGCTTAGGAACTTAAAAAATCCTAAAGACAGATGAATGCAATGGAGCCCGGATACAAGTACTCATATAAAACGTATAAATTATGAATGGGTATATGACATGAATGAATCTGATGTTAAAATTGCGTCATTATACATGTAAATACCCTATTCAGTTAACCTCAAAAACAAAAATTCTTTGTCTTTTCTCCAAGCATTAGTGCATGCATATTATTGATGTTCTACTAAACAAAAAAAAATTGGATTGCAAATAACAGCCTTGTTTTTTCATTCTCGACATTATCATACATCGTTGACAGCAGCAGCTGTTATTGATATCCTAGATCGTTCTTATCAGCTGTCAGTATTATATAACAATGTTTCGAATAATAATAATATGAGATTAATAACAAATGAGAGACATTAAGCCCCCGCTGGTAGTCTGACGATAATATTCAACGTGGGGATGAAAAACTAACAATGTAGGTCAAACTGATAGATTCACGCTCTTGAATGGCCAATAATTAATCTTTAATAAAGTATTAGTCAAACTTCCCCCCCCCCCCNCACCACCACCAGAAAATCGCGGTGGCAAATTACCACAGAATTTCCGTATTTTTGAGCTGCTGCTGCGATTTTGCAAAGTTCGCAAATTTTGATATATTCCCCAAATTTCGTGCTTTGAGTTCCATTTCTACGACTTTGAAAAGGTACTAAAAATAAACAGTGTAACGGAATGCAATGCTAAATATTATGAAGTCACAAAGGTTTTTTTGCAAATTTTGGCGCAAATATTACCTTTTTTGACATGCAAACTTTGCAATTCTCGGTGCAAATATTGGAGGATTGAAATGCCATTTTCACAGTTTTCAGTTAATACAGTTTTCAACTCGTTGTTACCAAGCTGAAAGGCTGTGAAGAAAAGGTCACCCGTCTGTAAAACACCACCGCAGAATATTGTGCACATCGTCGCTTGGATGTGATATTCCGTGTTTTCTTTACCCTCAAAGGTTTCAAGCGAAAACTGTTCCGGGCAGCATCTGATTGGTCTCTGCAATTTGACAGAATGGGAAGCCACACCCCTTCCTTGCATTCTGTGGGCGGTCCTTAACAAAGGGTGCGTTTTTGATTGGTGAGCGCTAGTCACATGAGTGTGGAAGGCTGCACATCTATCAGAGGTTTGTTAGAAACGTGACGTTTTTGTACGAAACCAGAAAAAAACGCTTGGCAACATGGTGGCAACCATCCACGGGTTTCAAATTTGCTAGTGGACCATCTTATCAATAGCCCTGTGTCAAAGAAGGATGTGACAAGAATCAATAGCTTTCTGTAAGCTAATGAATGAGGCACAAAGATATGCGTATAGCAAACACAGCTCGCAAGTCACTGTATTATTTCATACCTCTTCCACATAGTCGCAGCCATCTTGGCTGGCCTGAGACTGATACTTCCTGTGCTGAGGAAAGGGCGTGGCTCCCCATGTTATCAGATGGCAGGAACCAAACAAAGGTAGCCCTGACGTACAACCATTGTTAAAATACCATAGGACTTAATTGGTGACTTACATGTAAGCGACTTGTCCATCCTTACCAGCCTATCCGATTCCCAGTAGATTTGCAGTATGAATTACCCTAATGGCATCTTCTATGACGCACTGATATAATCCACCATAGTTTTTATAACAATATGGTTGACCTATTGTGTTAAGCTTTCAGTGTTGTCTGTAATTACAGTATTTTTGGATTTCGGAAGTATTCAAGAGCATGTGGGAAGGATTTTTGATGTTGAACCTGATTAAGCAAGACAACCTTGGGTTCCAACAGTTTAATCCCGCATTAAATGGAAATTCAAGTCAAATTTTATATCATAACAAAGACTGATTAACAAATTACTGTAATTTGTAAGCTCGTTAAATCTTATGACTTAAGCTGAAGACAAGACAAGCACAATGATTATAAAGACCACATGTTAGAAAGTTAAGTAAATATACTGAATTGTATTGTGTTTCACTCTTTTTTTCTGGCCTCCAATTTCCAAATTAGGGAAAAAGATCGTTACTGTCGGAAGATGAGCAGCGTCCACAAATGGCCATAGACACTGCCATTACTAATGGATATGCTGTTTTCTCGTTTTGGTGGCAGTGGCTGTGGTTGGTGCTGGATGTTGATAGTGCAGATGCTGTGGGTGGTAGTGACGGTTACACTTAAAAAGTAGCTTTGTGGTTGAGGCCGACTAACATTAAAAGGGCTAGGTACAAGGTTCACAAGAAGCTTGACCGCACGCTTCTTCAATCCAAAGTAGTGGCGTGGCTCTGTATGATGTATCGGGTCTACTTGATTCCGAGTTGACGGCGAGGCAGAGGATGTCAGCGTAGAGGTCGCGGGTTCGATTCTCGCTACATTTTCTTTCATCTTAATAAGAGTGAGCATCTATATGTGTCCGTTCACTCCCCTACTTCTGTTTCGTTGTTTATCTTATACTTCACTGTTATGAAATTGTCTTCACCTTATGAGCCCTTGAACCGGTAAACCGGAGGCGCTATATGTGTTTTCTTAAATAACATCAGGGGTCTGTATATAGAGTTCAGTCAGACATCTATGTTTTATGTGCGTGTTGTCAAATTGTTATTATCTGTGATGTATTTGTTGTTATGGTTTCATGTGTGTGTGGTCAAACTGTTATTATCTGTAAGGTGTTTCTTGTCAAAGTCCTCTCTTGAACCTGTCACCTTTTCTACATAAAAACGCTGAGGAGCACAGGCAGAGGGTTAATGTAGAGTCAGGGTGGTCAGGGCTTTAAGGATTAATGAAACAACACATGGTGAAACCTCATAGAATTTTAAAGAGCTTTTGTTTTTAAGTTCTGATCACTTAGGAATCGTTACGACAGACGTGGGCATGAGTTTTTGGCAATTTTTTCGTGGTGTCATGTTACGATCCTGTTAGTGACATTCACAACTGAATATATGATCGCATATGCGCATGCTTGCGTCTGCCATAACGATCCTTAAGAGATCTGAACTTAAGAGCTGTCTTTCAAGGAAAGCATCACCATTAGCTTCATCATCGTAATCATCATCATCAAACAACTACCAACAACAAAGGCCAGAGAAGAGGAAGAAAGCAGCATCATGGTAAAAAACGTCTAAGATTTTAATTATGAAAGGAAACCCATCAGAGTCAAGGCAGTGTGCACGGCCATTTGTAGGTGGGGATTACCTTCTGACTGTAACAAACAGATGGCGTAGCTTTGACAAAGATAACAAAGAGACTGGTACCTTTTCCTCTATAGTATCTCTTTCACAAATCTCACATGACAAGGAAGGGCGAAAAATTGAAAGAAACGCCACCTCGATAAGATGAAAGCACTTTATTTAGAAAAGTTTCAAGCCATTCTTTGTGCCATGGTAAAACTAAAATCATCATAAAATAAGAAGACATTTGAAGATATTATGTGTGGGATATTCCCAGTTCTCTTCTTGTGTTGATATAGAAAGACGTATCTTCACTGTGGATCTCCTTGCACATACAACTCTGTGCCATAAACAGGCGATATAGGTAAGTATAACTAAAAGAATGACTTCGTTATTGTTATTATTGCTTTTATTAATATTATTACTGGAGACTTGAACAGTGCCTATTATCTTCTCATCCACTACCTCTCCACCCCCCCTCCTTTTCAATCCTACCTCCATCCCTTACCCTTCCTCTACCTCCTGAATTAGCCCAACGCCTTCCTTTCCTCAGCTAATATTGGAACTAATTGACAAACTCAGAAGCCTCATAAACTTTCACGCAACCACTCAAAATGCAAAGAACTTGACACCAAAATATGTAAATGCCAAAACTAGAATCTTGGGCGCATGCAAGTAATTCATCCCAAAGGACAGTTTTGGCATGGAATAAACTGTGCAGTAGTGATGGACGAGATTGGAATCCGGATTCGAATCCATCAATAAATTCGCTTATGCTGGATTCAAGTTCGGAAAATTGGTCCGGATTCAAATCCTTCGGTTCGGAGAAATTTGTATATTTTCATGTTATATTCTCCTCCTTTCTTTCGTCTACCTCACCCCTCCCCCTCCTCCGACTCTCACCCTCCCACTCTGTTTCTCGGGGGCTGCAGGGTATGCTGATTATGACCCTGGTTGACACCATTAATCTCTGCAGTACCAACTCTAAGGGTCAGGAAGGATCCTTAGGTGTCTCAAGGGAAGTAAATCACTTCATTGCATAACATTATAGGTGCAAGGATTGCATCCCTTGAGCAGTCAATTTCAAATTCAAATTCCTAACCTCGCCACAGTTTGACCCCACAGTTTCAGGTTGGACTACCCTGGACTAACTGAGTTATCGACCCTTGTGATGTCCACAGTGTTTTTTATTTATCCATCAGAGATAACAGGGTGCATCCTTCTTATCTCCCTTGGCTTGGGCAACCAGGTCGTATGAATCATTTATAATCTATTATCGTTAAGGCATGTTGCCATGTAAATGAGATCGAGTATGCTAATTTTTGTCGTCTGTACCCTCGTATATAAATCACTCACCCTATCACCAACTCACTCACTCACTCACTCACTCACTCACTCACTCACTCACTCACTCACTCACTCACTCACTCACTCACTCACTCACTCACTCACTCACTCATGCACTCATCCATTCTATTCCTTCCATCTTCACCCCCAGGTAGGCTATCTAATCCCACATAGAATGAAACACATGAAGTATGAAGACACCCGCTTCTCTGATTTCATCCAACACTGTGAATATCCCAGGTCATTCATCGGTAACAGCCATAAAACAAATGTTGCAATAAAAAGAAGAAACTGCGAAATATAAACACTGAATTTAACCAAATCTCTTTGATTTCGTTCAACAAATTATTTTTTTTTGTACGGCAACAAGATGTCTACAGTTAGATTCGTACATAGCCATGAAACCCTCCTAAAATGGCAACACTTCATTATTTTAAATGTTTTCGTCTCAACGGTCATTTCGACGTTTCAGTATTGAGATTATTACAAAAAAATTAATACTCAATGGCTGCAGCTTAAACGAAGACTTGTTATCCTAAAGTTTGAATCTCGTTGGATCCGTTATAACAGAGGTAAGAATGCATATAAAAAGGCAACATTTCCTGATGTTACGATCGTACTGGACCATTGATGTTATGAACTGGATGTGAAGTTCACATCTGATTCTGGTTCGAGCCGCGCAAATTGATCGTAACACCAGGAGATGTCATATATTTAAGCTAACCTTTTGTCAAAAAAGTCTGTAAGATATTCGAACGTCAAAGCAGAAGCTCTCTAATATTAATGTAAAAATCATTAGCGTGAAGATAATAATGTAAAGATATCTACCACCTACGAGTGACTAAAATAGACTGAGAGAAGCTTCATGCTCAATCACTCAAAGCCCGTGACATACAATCACACTAATGTTTAAAGAATTAAATACAATAACATGCAGTCAAACACTGAGCTGATCTTTCATCTTCAATGACAAACAATAATGCCTCTGATGAAATAGCAGAATTTATTTAAAGTTGTGACTCCAGATAACACTTGAGAGATACAAGAGCACCTGTCTTGATTTCATTATCCACAAATTTCACTGTCTGAACTGGAATCTACCGTCAACCAAAATTTCTTTCCATGTATAAGTATGCTCTCAAGATTACATTCAGATCTACTTTTCGTTCTCTATTTTCCTAAATCTTAAGTTGTTTCAGAGCGCTTCTTTCACATTTAGCACACTTTGAATTGAAACCACTGATGGGTATACGCATTTAATGATATGTAAAATACCAATAGTTACGCTACCGTGGAACAACCAAAATCTCATCATAGCGTGTTTTGTTGTTGCACGAAAAAATGTGACATAGAAAGCTATAGAGTGATTTTTAAATTTCTTGGAGAGATTTACAAAAATCTGTTGTTGTCTCATTCTGCCACCACCTGCAGTGCTGACTAACCTACTTATGTGTCTGAATAATCAATATACAATATTATAAAAGAGATCAAAATATCAACAATAATATTAATCGTGTAAATTTCAAGAATACAATGGACTATATTGCTGTCTTACAGTAAAAAAAAAATCGCATAAGCCCAATCAGGTCAATTCTAAGCATAGAAGAGAGATTATATGAACGCAGTTCGTGAACAAGTTCAGTTCACGTGAACTTGATCTGAGCTTAATAGCTACGTTTGACGAACTGATGTGGATCTGAACTGTAGCTAGTTTGGAAGCTGGATATGAACTTTAATCTTCCTCTAAAATCAAAACCGATTGCCTATTTCAATAATTGAGAAGAACTGATCTGATATGAAAACTGCTCAAATTTCGTAGAACTGAGCTAAACTTGATCTTTGGGCTTTTTTCTCGTAGTGAACTGAACTTGATCTAAAATAACTATAATGGTGAACTTGTCGAACCTTGATATTTCCATCTTTTAATTTGGATTGCTCTCCCATTATAACATTAGCCTATGTATTTATTATAGTTTCCGAGACAGCTGACATTATGGGCTGTTTTGTTGAGAACGTGAGGTGTACGAAGATTTTTATTTTTTTATTTTTTTAGGCCAAGTCCCTGTAAAAGTGTAATTCTGGCTCTTACTGCTTTTTTCCATAAAACGGCAGTAAGTTTATTTCAAGCAGTGCCGTGCGAGTTTTGACTTTAAGTCCTAAGTTTATTTCGTGAAGACGGCCGGAACAGTACTGGAAAGCGAACAATGTCATTGTAGAACAACATAGCGAAGATGGACATCGTTAAGCAATGGTGCCTCTCTCTCTCTCTCTCTCTCTCTCTCTCTCTCTCTCTCTCTCTCTCTATATATA
>JAWQUT010000469.1:120330-144245 GCA_033807755.1 Ellobium chinense
TATAAAATCCCCCTTTTTTGGGGCCCTGCCAGCCAGTGTTAGGGTGTAGAAATGTGTAAAATGACCTGTGATCTAAATAAAGCATCCAATTTTAAAGTTTCAGGTACAATTTGAGCCTTCTAGATAAAAAAATAAAATGTGTAGACCTATGTATTCGCACGCGGTCAAAACCAGCCAAATGGAAATTTGGGGACCAAATCAGAATTTGAGGTGATCTTTTTCAAAAGACATTTGTGAAAAATTTTGGGCGTTGACCCCCCTTTTTCTTCCCGTTAAAAGATCGGGCAAAAGAAGTACTTTAACCTCCATGGAATAAATTTCCCCAAATCACAGTGGTATATTTAGAATAACGCAAAATGTTAATAGGACCAAAAGAAGAAAAAACAATAGGTGTCAAAGACCACCAGTGCTCAAGGGAAATAAATCGCTTAATTGTATAACATAAAAGGGAGCCAAGGGTTGCGTCCCTTGAGCAGTCAGTTTCAAATTCAAACTGCTAACTTCGCTGCAGTTTGACCCCCGCAGCTGCAGGTTGGACTACCCTGGACTGACTGAGTTAACGACCCTTGTGATGTCCACAGTGCTCTTTATTTATCCATCAGAGATAACAGGGTGCATCCTTCTTACCTCCCTTGGCTTGGGCAACCAAGTCATATGAATCGTGGAAGTTACGTGCGTTAAAGAGCGTTACCGTATAAAACAGATCGAGTATGCAAAATTTGTCGTCTGGACTTCATTATAGCGTAAATCACTCACCCACACACCTATTCACCCACTCACTCACTCATGCACTCACCCATATATTTCGATGATATCTGCTTCTCTGATTTCATCCAACACTGTGAATATCTGAGATCATTAATTATCAGTAGCAGCCATAAAAACAAATGTTGCAATAAAAATAAGAAACAGCGAAATATAAACACTCGCTGACTTTAACCAAATCTCTGTGATTTCGTTCAATGTATTATTTTTTTGTACCTCAACAAGAGGTCTTCGGTTAGATTCGTACATAGCCATAAAACTCTCCAAAAATAACAACCCTCCATTATTTTGAATGTTTTTGTCTCTACTGTCATTTCGACGTTCCAGTGTGGAGACTTTTAGCAATAGTCAATGGCTGCAGCTTAAGCAGAGACTTGTTATTCTAAAGTTTGAATCTCGTTGGAACCTTTATAACAGAAGTACGCAGAAGCATAATAAGGCAACATTTCCTGATGTTACGTCGTACTGGACGATTAATGTTATGAGCTGGATGTGAAGTTCACAGCTGATTCTGGTTCGAGCTGAGAAAATTGATCGTAACACCAGGAGATGTCATATATGCAAGCTAACCTTTTGTCATAAAAGTCAGTAAGAGATCCGAAATTCAAAACAGAAGCTCTCTAATATTATATGTAAAAATTATGGCGTAAAGATAATAATGTGGAGATAACTACCATCTACGAGTGAATAAGGACTGAGAGGAGCGTTATGCTCAATCACTCAAAGCCCGTGACATACAATCACACTAATGTTTAAAGAATGAAATACAATAACATGCAGTCAAACACTGAGCTGAACTTTCATCTTCAATGGCAAACAATAATGCCTCTGATGAAATAGCAGAATTTATTTAAAGTTGTGACTCCAGATAACACTTGAGAGATACAAGAGCACAAGTCTTGATTTCATTATCCACAAATCTCACTGTCTGAACTGGAATCTACCGTCAACCAAAATTTCTTTCCATGTATAAGTATGCTCTCAAGATTACATTCAGTTCTACTTTTCGTTCTCTATTTTCCGAAATCTTAAGTTGTTTCAGAGCGCTTCCTTTACATTTAGCACACTTTGAATTGAAACCACTGATAGATATACGCATTTAATGTTATGTAAAATACCGATAATTGCGCTATCGTGGAACGACAAAACATCTCATCATAGCGTGATTTGTTGTTGCACGAAAGAATGTCACAAAGAAAGCTATACAGTAATTTTTACATTTCTTGGAGAGATTTACAAAAATCTGTTGTTGTCTTATTCCGCCACCACCTGCAGTGCTGACTAACCTATTTATGTGTCTGAATAATCAATATACAATATTATGAAATAGATAAAAATATCAAGAATAATAATATTAACTTTGAAAATTTCAAGAATTCAATGGACTATAACGCCGTCTTACGGTAAAAGATCACATAGGCCCAATCAAGTCAAATTTTACTTATATATTTGTTTAACTAAGAAAAAGAAATGCAACACGAAAGTATTTTTCTCTAAATCTCCTGTCTAATTGTGATTCTGTCGCATATGGTCTTTCTTTGTAAAACGGAAGTATGTATATTTTAAGCAAAGCCGTCCGGGTTGTAACCCAAAGTTTGAAGCCTTCTTCGTAAAGATTAAACTGTACGGGAAAATGTACAATGTTGTAGCAGAACAACACAGCGAAGATTCAAGATGGACTTTGTAAAGCACTGTTATATTTATATTATATTTATTGTTATATTTATGTTTAAGCCTAGGGTACCTGATCAATAAAAGTATTATTATTTTCATTGCTATTGTTATTGATATTCACCTCGATAGTACTGGCCACTTTTAATCATAACTCGGACGACCATGCTCAAATGGACGGATTCGAATAAAGACCATTTAATATCTAAATATTCTATGACTCTGTGTCACTAGCAACGAATCGCGAAAGAATAAATTCTACTGAATCTCAGCGATAATTCAGTCGCTGCGAATAGATAAATTAACTTACATACAAAAGATGATACAGACCGTTAGTTATACTTTATATTTTCTGACAGCGAAAATTCGTTGTATCAATCATAGCAATTTAGATTCGGTTTTTTTTTTCTTAAAAAAGTTTATCATTTCTAAAATGGTCTTTTTTCCCTCAAAAGTGAGAGAAACAAAAGGACAGGGAATGTTGTAGTACTGGTTTTGTCGTTGGTGTTGTAGTTGTTGTTGTGGTGGTGGTAGTGGTAAAGGTAGTGATGATGTTGATGATGGTGGTGATATAAGATATCTATGTTTTGGCCATAATGATCGTTTCTAGCTTCAAATGTTGTAGCGGCGAGTGTCGTCTGTTCTCCATACAATTCCTGTTGTTGTTTCCTTTGTAATCTGTCGGTGTTATATTCCTTGCAGTTTGTGGGTGTTTTTTCCTTTGTAGTTTGTCAGCATTGTTTTCTCTTGTAGTTTGCTGGTGTTATTCTTGTAACGTGTCTTTTCCTTTGTCGTTTTTTGGTGATGTTCCTTTGTAGCTATTTGATGGTGTTTCCCCTGTAGTGTTGTATCCTCTTAGTTACTGGAGTTGTTTCCCTTACAGTCTGTGATCTTGATCTCGTTTTCGTCAATAATTTGGTTGTCTTTGTGTCCAAAGGTCGCTGCTGGTATTATTCCCACAGTATTTATGTTATTGATGTTGTCTAAATTGTTGTTGTACTTGTAGTGGTGGTGATTGTTGCTGTTGTTGTTGTTTCTACCATACCTCAGATCAAACGGGAGATGAGAGCCGAGACCAGCAACAGAAGAGCAGAAGCTGCCACACCTGCGACGCCAGCTGCAGAGAAACAAGAAGAACAAATTTACACACACTGTTCATTCTGGTGATGTGCATAGTTTACATCAATAGAACATAGGAACTGTTCATGAAAAATCTCATCACCATTACAATTCAAATATATAATAACAAAGTATTACATATGAAATATACGACAAAGTCATTGATAGTCGCCGCGGTGAAGCGCCCTGGTCATCCTCCCCCAGCTCTAAAGCCAGGAACTAAGCGGGCTGTGGATCTGCAGTTTACTGCAACGACGTAAATTGGCCGACTCAGAGGTGAATCCACAATCCTCAGACTAGATTGTCTTCAGATTGTTAAAAGGACTCACAAACCACACGTCCTTGTTGCGCAAGGTAAATGAGAGCTGCAGCAGTTACAGTTTATATCTGTCCTTTAATGTTGCCCACAATTTCATCCCAATTTCTTCCTGACTCTTCAAGTTATTGGACTTCGAAACTGATAACTGTCGTTGCTGATGGCGGTGGTGCTATTGTTGTTGTTGTTGTTGTCGTCGTCCTCATTGTTGATACTATTTTTGTTGTTGTCATTGCCATAGATGAGAGATGTTGTTGTTGTTTTTTTTGTTATTGTCATTGTTAGTGTTGTTGTTGTTGTTTTTGTTGTTGTTGTGGTTGTTGTTGTCGTCGTCGTTGTTGTTGATGTTATGATGATGGCGGCGGTGGAGGCGGTGGTGGTGTGGTGGTTATAGATGTTATTATTGTTGTTGTTGTCATCGTCGTTTTGTTGCTGTGGTTGTTGTTATTGTCGTTTTTAATTCTTATTATCGTTGTTGTTGTTGTTGTTGTTGTTATTACTGTTGTTGATGTTGTTGTTGTTGTTGCTGCTGCTGTTGTTGTTGTTGTTGTTGTTGTTGTTGTTGTTGTTGTTGTTGTTGTTGTTACTGCTGCTGGTGTTGATTTTATTGTCGTTGTCTGGATCATCAGATATATACTCACAGGAACATTTGTTTCCTCTCCTGGAGAATAAAATCTCGCAGACACATCTGCTGTCAGCGACGTCACAAACACCCGTGTACCCAACACCCACACAATTGTCGGCAGAACGACACGGTTTGCCACTTTCTGAAAAAAAAATATTAGTCATGATACAATAACTTTGTGGTCATATTACTAACAACAACATTACCGAGATAAATAACATGGACCGTGTGGGGAGGGGAGGAATCAAACATTCAGCAACTGTTGGACCCACTGAAATATTCAGTTACACAATTCTTACGCGCGCGCGCGCGCACACACACACACACACACACACACACACACACACACACACACACACACACACACACACACACACACACACACACACACCTTTTCTTTGCTGTTTTTTGGAAGTTTTAGACAGACGGACATACACACAGTTAGACTTACTGTAATTAACGATAAACTATTGATTAATATCGAGTATGTGAACTTCTGGACTTATATTATGACAATTTTTGATAATACTTGTAAAAAACAAACTGATTAAGGATCAGTGGCCGTATCCATACTCCTTACCTTAGTTAACGCACTGCGGTAACCACAGGAAACTTCCAAAACAATAGTAGTGTTCGCTGTAGTTAACGCAATACGTTAATTTAATTAACGTATCTATTGAGCATAAGGCTATATAGGTTTTGAGAAACAGTATGTGTGCAGATTTTTTTTTTGAGTAAATTCGGAAAAGGATTTTTGCAAAAAATCCACTCTACCTTCAATATTGATGATCGTGTTTTTGGAAGGGAAACACTGTCTTTAATTTTGATGGCAAAGTGTTGGTGGAGGTGATACTCTACCTTTAACATTGATCTCTTGTTGGTGAAGGTTATACTTTACCTTTAATGTTCCTGGTCACATTAGTGGAGATGATACTCTAACCTTTAATGTTGATGATAGTATTAGTGGTGGTTTACTCTACCTATGATCTTGATGGCAGGATTGGTGGAAGATGAAACTTAATGTTTAATGTTGATGGCAATGTTAATAACTTAATTAGAGGTAATACGTACTTTACCATTAATGTTGATAATAGTGCTGATGAAGGTGATACTCTATTTTTAATTTTATTGTTGATGGCAATTTAAGTGGATGTCACGCTTACCGTGAAAGTTGATGGCAGTGTTAGTTGAGGTTATATTCTACTTTTAATGTTGATGGCAGTGTTGGTAAAGGTTATACTCTACTTTTAATGTTGATGGCAGTGTTGGTAAAGGTTATACTCTACCTTGAATGGTGATAGCCTTGATAGCGGAGGTGTCTTCCTTGTCGCCCAGTGTTGCTTTGCAGGCATAGTTGCCAGAATCACCATCTTCACCCATTTTCACGTTTTCAAGCTGAAGAAAAAAAGGTGACGATGATGACAAATGATTATATTTATTTCATAACCCTTCCATGTTATTGTATAAGCAGTTGTAAAGTGTGTCAGGGTCACGTGTAAAAACAGATTATTGTGTGAACACGGGAAGTGTGTCAGGGTCACGTGTAAAGAAATGAATTATTATGTGACCAGGTAGGAAGTGTGTCAGGGTCACACGTAAAAAAAAAAAATATTTTTGCTGTTGTTGTTGTTGTTGTTGTTGTTGTTGTTGTTGTTGTTGTTGTTGTTGTTGCTGCTGCTGCTGCTGCTACTGTTGTTACTATTATTGAGAGTTTAGAAAACTAAAATGCGACCATTATTTTTTCATTGAAAAGAATAACCGTACATAATGTTTCTCCGAAACTCAGCAGATGTAGTTCATCAATGACAATTCTAAGCAGTCTGCGCGATATGAGTGTTACTTTCTGCCGGTTGATGCAAAGAAAGAAAAGATAAAGAGAAAACTTACTGTATAAGACCTTTCCCCAGCCGTGGGACCACTAATGGTTTTGCTGTTCTTAAGGAACGTGTACTCCAGCTCGTCGGAGTGGCCTGGGACCATGCAGACCAGCTCATACGACGCCCCTGCCACATATATGTACGATTCTTCCAACTTTACATCATTGTTGATCACGCTCAGGGTAGGTTTTTGGACAATGTCTGTGCGGAATTGGGACAAAGTACAAAATAGTTAGTGAAAGGGGTGTTATTAGAGAGCTTTTATGTTCAAGTCTGGATCTCTTATACACTATGATTGCAGTGGCAGAGGTAGGCATGCGCTTAATGGCATCTTCTGGTGTTACGATCACGCTGTACGTTGCGACCTAAAATGAATGAATGAATGAATGAATGAATGAATGAATGAATGAATGAATGAATGAATGAATGTGAAGAGTCGCTTTCTCTTAAGCTTATTTTAAGTTGATATAGAAAATTCGTATCTTGTATTAAAAAAAAAGAAGAAGCTGCTATTAAGCAAAAACAGCCATTAAGGTGACTTTGCATAGGCGGCGATGATTAAACACCTACTTACCCACGGCTGTCACGTTCAGGGGCGTAGCATCCACCTGCTCGCCTCCGAGTATTGCCCGACACTTGATTAGACCATTGGTATTAGTGCCAGCAGTGAATTCATATTTGCTCGTGGTTCTTAGAGTAGCAATGAGGGCTGCCCGCGCAAAGAGCATATCGCAAGGTTTGTTAATTTTACAGGAGAGAGATTTGAAAGTTTGACCATGGATTAAAAATAATTTACTTTGGATAGGTGCCATCAATTTTACACCTGTGTAGTCCCGTCATTTTATCGTCTTTGTACCTTTGTAAAATAATTAAAGATGTTCAGATGTTTTCTTCTTGTAAAATATGAGTTTGTGAGGCCAGTATGTGATACGAACTTTGCGCAGTCAAGAATCTTGAGAGAGAGAGAGAGAGAGAGAGAGAGAGAGAGAGAGAGAGAGAGAGAGAGAGAGAAAGAGAGAGAGAGAGATATGGAGAGATACTCATATTATTCCTCATCTAATATTGGAAAATTATTCAATTGTTTTTGGGTTGTGTAGAAGTCTCCTGTAAATAACCAATCATCAGAGATCCAGGCACCTATTAGAAGGCCAAACCACTCACTTTGCACAGTCCAATTAATCCGCTAATATAAAATATCCTCCCTTTTTGAGGCCCTGTCAGCCAATGTCAGATTATAGAAAATATGTCAAAAAACCCGTGATCTAGATGAAGCATCCAATTTGAAAGTTTCAGGTATAAACTGAGCCTTATAATTGTAACAAAAAAATAAAGTGTGTTTGGTCTATGTAAGCATGCGGTCGAATTTAGCCAAATGAACAACTGGGGACCATATCAGAGGGCGAAATAAAGAGATTTGTGAACAATTTTGGGCCATGACATCTNATGTGTGAAAAATTTTGGGCGTTTTTCCTACTTTTTTTTTTCCTTTAAAAGATCGGGCAAAAGAAATACTTTAATCTCCTTGGAAAAAAAATATTCCCAAATCACAGTAGAGTTTGTAGAATAACACATTTTGTTTATAGGGCCGAAAGATGGGGGAAAAAAAATAGGCGCCAGTAACCGTAGGCAAAACGCCAAAGGGAAATAACTGAAACTAAATTAATGTTCAACAAACTGCTGTCGGATTTACTTCCCATTAATGAGATGAATGCAACGACGGCAATGTGCCACGAGAAATACAATATATAACCATTACTAATGAACCACTCTGGCGTTTATCCTTCCAAGTGAAATCCAAAACGAGCCACAATGAAGATGAAGTTGCACACCAAGACCTAACATCCCAATATTTGTTTTGGCAGTTTAGAACTTGGTGTGCAGCTCTGTCGCAACTCTCTTTGGAATTGATATGGAAGATTGTGCCTGCGTCTGTAGAGAGAGAGAGAGAGCGAGAGAGAGAGCGAGAGAGAGAGCGAGAGAGCGAGAGAGAGAGAGAGAGAGAGAGCGAGAGAGAGAGCGAGAGAAAGAGAGAGCGAGAGACCGGCCCTGTGCCTGTGGGTTTGTGATGCTTACTTTCCGGGGAGGGGACGTAATCACCATGATTGGAATTCTGATTCTAATTTTGCCCTTATCTCCCCTGTTATGCCGTGTTGCTCTGGGTCTGAGGCACTTATTGTTTTTTCTCCTTTGGGCCCTATTAACATTTTGTATTATTCTACATATACCAATGTGATTTCGGGAAATTTCTTCCATGGAGGCTAAAGTACTTTTTCCCGATCTTTTCACGGGAAGAAAAAAAAAAGGTGGGGAGGAGGTTAACGCTAAAAAATTTTCACAAATGTCTTTTGAAGAATATCACGTCGAATTCTGATTTGGTCCTCAATTTTTTATTTGGCTGGTTTTGACCGCGTGCGAATACATAGGCCTACACACTTTGTTTCTTATCTAGAAGGCTCAAATTGTACCTGAAACTTTAAATTGGATGCTTTATTAAGATCACAGGCCATTTTACATATTCCTACACCCTGACACTGGCTGGCAGGGCCCCCAAAAAGGGGGATTTTATAATTAGCGGATTAACTGGGTTGTACACAATGAGTGATTTGCCCCTTTAATAGGTGCTAAAAACCTTTGGAAATAAAATGTCATGGGCCATTTCACTACAATTTAACTTCGCTATAACCGCCAGGTGACATCCTATACGTCTTAGACAAACCTCAGATTTTCACCGGTTCCCGTTCTATGTTTATAAAATAATAGTCAAATGCGTTCCAGTAATTTATATAATAAGACTGAACCATCTGGACCCGCGCGACCTCGTAAGTAGGCCTATTTAATCTCTCCATGCGAAATTCAAAATTCATATCTGACGAAGAAAAAACAACGTTTGAGAGATTTTTTTCTGTTTTACTAAACTCTTCAAATTCCGTGTGACCTACATTAAGATATGGCTCATGTTCCGTAAATTGGCAGTACTTTGAATGTGCCAGAAAAATTGTTTATGATAACAAGTAATAATGTTCTTGCTCAAGCACATGGCTATGCAGTTGGGAATTGCTTTTAAGATTTTACAGAGCAACTCTCTAATGTGAGCGTTCTCATTTCTAATCCTACCCTATACCAAACACTAATTCCTGTACCAAGCACTAAGTCCTATACCAAGCACTAAGTCCTATACCAAGCAGTAAGTCCTATACCATGCACCAAGTCCTATACCATGCACCAAGTCCTATACCAAGCACCAAGTCCTAAACTAAGCACCAGGCCCTATACCAAGCACCAAGTCCTAAGCTAAGCACAAAGTCCTATACCAAGCACCAAGTCCTGTGCCAAGCACTAAGTCCTATAACAGTCTCAGGGTGTCTATAAACTTAAGATTAAGGCTTTTCCATGATCGAAGAGCAATACCATGGGATTCTCTCAAGGGCGTATGTTAATGGCTCGGACCTCGGAAATCATGAAAATTTCGATAACAAAGTCGAGAACCTGGCACATCCCTCTAAATTACGCACACTGATTGGCGGAACGGATAGCGTGTCGTGCGCAAATGCATCACCCCTCTTTTGCCCCGTCATTTTATAGCCTAATGTAGTGTTGCCACAAAGGAATTCTGCGAAGAGAGTGGAAAGTAATTTTAAAAATTAGGATCAGATTCTAGTCGGAGCAGGAAGGTGTCGTGAGATAGCGTTGTCGGAGTCCAGTTTCATCACATGAAAACCCGTAGAGACCAAGGTCAATGGCCGAAAAGTTAATTTAAATTTCATTTTCAAGCCCTTCAGTCTCATAGATAAAGATAAGCACGCTATTTGTTAGAAAGGGAAGAAAAAAATCTATGACCTAATCTGTTTCTTCCTCTTTTCAAGGAGCGACATTACTACACTTGTAAAGACACTGTAATGACAATTATAATCAACAGCTGGTCGTGACTTCATTTCCCTGGCTGTGGAAATGAGTGAAGACACGGGAATGAGCGCTGGAAGTTGGAGGTCAATGATCTCAATGCTGCCAGGCCTCAGGAAGAGGAAGTAGGTTACACAATACATTGCCATATTGCCCTGTATGAGTCGGTAGGCTTTTGGAGTTGCTTCCAGATCCATAGAGTCTCCAACCGTTTAGCCTCAATATAATTTTTAGGTAGCTTTAGAACGGGATACATATTCAGAGAATTTTCTGCAACAATTCGTGCGTTTCTCAGCTTGCAAGCGCCTGTCTTCACCGAACTTTGCAAAAAAAAACCAAAACAGCCGCAGTGTCTTGACTTTAATCCGTATCTTTATTTACTGGGCTGGAAGGACGGGGGCAACTGAAATGTTAGCATATTAATAAGTGTTGCCTTAAATGCATAGCTATATTCACCTCAGCCGCATACTCGACTGTCAAAACCTAGCTGCTCTTCCATCATAATCTGACTTATTGCTGATGGTATCAGCAAGGACGCAGCCCACGCGATACTCTTTATTATACGACAGATTTAGATTATACGGAGTAAGCTGTTTATTTATTTTTTTTTTTTTGTGTGACAATCTGTCAAATGTGCAGTTGACCGTTTCGCCTCGTATTATATAAGATGACTCGTTTGATATTAATCAGTGACGTAGGAAGCCCCTCTAACCCTCTTCCCCGCCACAAACATACTGCCACCAAAAAAAATAAAATGAAATCCTTCCGGATGCTTTTTCTTCAACTACCTCTCATTATATATGGTCACAGCTCTCCTTCCCTCCACCCCCCTCCCCCTCCTCCGCACAACGCCATCAAACTGTCCTTATCTCTCTAGTTACTTCACTGATTATGTTAATGCTTACTGATCAACCTAAGCCATCTGCTTTCTGCGGAGTCCGTGTTCCCAGTACATCGCTGATACTGCTGTCCTTTTTAAATAAGATCATCATTCTTTTTTTTCTCTCTCCTCTCTTATACCCACGAGTCTCCGCCTTTTCTTTTTCCTCCTCCTGTTTCATTCTTACGTTTTCTTGCCTCCTCTTAAGTCTTTTTTATCAGGAAACCCGATGTTGTGCAAAAAACTTGACAACATGTCGTAGGTTTCATCAAGGGGAAATAACTGCTCCTTTTTCGGGTTAACACCCCTTGTCTCCCTTCCCTTCGTTCTAATCACATTGCATTGCTTTACTTTAGAAACTTCTTCAGCAGCAAACTTTGTTCTACGCAGAGGCGGATCCAGGTGAGGACAGCTGTTTCCTCCTCTCCTAAGCTACAGTGGAGGAGGAGGGTGTTAGAAATGGGAATAGTCCAATGCCCGCCTCTGTATTGCTACAACGACGTCATCAATGGCATGTCCTTCTGGTCCTTACCCAATTTATTCAAACAGTTGACAGCTTATATTTTGAATTTCGGATCTCTTCCGGTTCATTATGAAACAGGAAGGCACGAGCATCTGGTATCTTTTGGTGTTACCATCAATCTGCCCGTCACGAACTACAAGCAGATGTCACATTAACCACTTCAAAACGTGCAGTACGAACTTAACGATAACAACTTGAGAACTTCCGCATTAACGATGGGATTTGCAAACAATCGTAAGAATTACATTAACTCTGCATGTTGAAAGCTACAAAGCGTGCATTAAGCACTAGTTCTTACGATGGTAAGAAATCCCACGGTTACTGCTCAAGCTCTCAAATGCTATGACAATAATATGCTCATGCTGACCTTTGCCATTACAGTTCATTTGTAAAAGATACGACCTTCTAGGTATAAAGATGCCAATAGCACCTGACATAAAAATATACAATTTTAAATAGTCCCTATAAAATCAGATACTGGCCATGGGGAGGAGGGGAAAGAGGTTGGATTTGAATTTCAAAGGTTTAGATAGGTGCAAATACATTTGTAGACCCAGAATAAGTGAGGTTTAGCCACTCAAGTATAAAATTTGTGGCTGTTGCTAGGTGGGTAAGGTTATCATTTTTACTGAGTGGAAAGGCCTAAAATAATAGGTTGTCTGCTTCACTGCCTAAGTTCTCAAAAGCTAACTGGTTTAGGGGCATTTTTCCTTGTATCAAAATTTGGAGGAAGAGCCAAACAACATGTTTGGAAAGTATTTTGGCTTGGGACCCCTGGGTACGTTAATGAGAGGTGTAAAACCTTTCATAGCCAACAGTGAAAAAAACATTGGCATCTTCATACCTCTATCGTCCCTTCCATCGAAGTCCAAGACTTGTTCTACAGATAACCCGAGGACACAGCGCAAAGTAAGACATCCGCTCCTATCTCGTTATTTTCCTGATTAGGTTTCTCGTCGCTCTATGCACGTGCATGACATTTCTGCACTAGCATGTAGGAGCTTGTGNCCCTCTCCCCTTCCCCACTCCCTTTTTTCCACCCCAGGTGCACTGTGGTAAAAAAAAAAACCACAAAAAAAACAACAACACAACTACTGAGGTTGGGATATAATAATCTTGCAGTTTAATCGAGTATATGATATGGAAAAGAAACTGTTGACAATGGATC
Source organism: Ellobium chinense (assembly GCA_033807755.1). Taxonomy (NCBI): domain Eukaryota; kingdom Metazoa; phylum Mollusca; class Gastropoda; order Ellobiida; family Ellobiidae; genus Ellobium; species Ellobium chinense. The sequence goes on from JAWQUT010000469.1 coordinate 133,175, forward strand.
AAAAACAATTATATACATGAGGCATGAGCATTTAAAAAAACTCAGCATGTTGGAGTAAATAAACATGATGTAATCCTGCTAAAAGTTGGGAAGCTGGATGGGATAAACAATGTCTGGGACACACCTTCTATTTGAGTGATGTTTCTATTGTACATTTGGCGATTTCTACACAAAAGGTAGTCTCATAATACGATGAAAATAATACACAAGAACTTGGTTATTTTGCTATGTTCTACCGATTTCACAACCTAAAATCTTGGCTGAAATTCGAAACATGAATATGCTGACGGCACAGTCCAGCCATAGTCTTGTCGAATTCACAAAGCGAATATATCTAGAACTGTAAATGAATGAGTGGGCGTGGACTCATGAATGAATGTAAACATGTAAAAGCTCGTGAAAGAGACAAGTATTTACTCTCATGATGTTTAGTTAGCTTTCTGTTATAGAAGTACACGGACTGGACTGAATACGTTATTTTAGCATCAAAGGTTATCATCGAATATCAAACACACGGACCGTATGTAGATATGAATCAATAGTTTCACTGAATGCAAATCAATTTGATCAAGAAAATGTACACTTTGAGCTTAGTTCCTGATACAAATCACGGAAAAGATATATTTGACACACACATTTCTGTTGCCAACAAACAAAATATATAACACAAAGCATGAGGATATGAAGAAAAAAATGTGTATACAAGCTTCAAAACGTAAGTATGATGTCCTGAGATTGTGATGTAAAGCTAAATATGCCTTTACATAGTAATTTCGCTTAAAAAAAACCAACAAAAATCCCAACCCCTCTCTCAGCACAATGAAAATAATAGGCGGATTAAGTTGTTCTATGCGGGCACTTAAGCGCTAAAACGCGTTACGTCACTAGACTCGTTAATACTCGTTCCCTAGTCTGATTAGCTTCATTGTACTAACTACATTTTGTATGAAGCCGTTCACGAGAAGATTTGCCATGAACTTATACGTTTAGGGGATTCATTAAGCTTAAAGTAGCGTAATGCTGTCTAACAAAGTGTTAACACTGAATGTCTGAAAGAAAAGTGGTGAAAAAGGCAATAGAGAGATTTAAAGTTCAAGTTCAGATCTCTGACGATCATCTTGCATGCATGCCAAAAAAAGTTTTGGTCGAAAAACTTAACTTGAATCAGATGAGAATTTCACATCTAGATTAGTTTGTAACATGTAAAAAGAATGTAATGTTAGGACATGCTTATATGCGCATGCTAACTCAGCCATAACAATCTGTGAGAGATGCGAACTTTAGAATAAAAGCTCTCTATTGCTGATCACTTAATCCATTCCGTATTGATGTGCCCAAAGGCGCCTTGATATGCTCCTCCACTGATGAGCCCGAATGCTTCCAGTTTTGAACAGCTGTTTACACTGATTGTTTACTTCGTTTCCACTGGTGTTTCGTACCTGTATTTTACAGGCAACAGTAGTCGATACACTAATGTTCCTACTTCTGCTACAGTACAAAAATTAATGTTAATAAATACAATTTGTCGCAGAATCTGTAAAATTTCTGCGGAGGTATCTTTTTTTGCTTGGGACTCGGAAGGCAGGGCAGTGGGAATGAAAATTCTGAGAAAATCTCGATTGAAGAACTATATTATGCAGTAAAATTCATAAAATACTCTTTCCAAACCTCAAATTTATCCACAGTGATTAATCATTTGCTGTGAAAGTCAAAACGTTTGTGTGTAGAAATGATTTTACTAGACTATCGATTTCTGCAACATGCAAAATATGATATCGGGTGATTCTGCTCACCCTCAGAACCCGATATTTCAGTTCTTGGTCTCGCAACACGTGCAATATTTTGATTGGCTGAAGGACAAAATTATCTTGGCCTTTTGCCGCTATGATCATTACGTCATCATACATGGATTTGCAGGATTATTTTTTTTTCTTTTATCAGGCTTACCCTGGATTTGATCGAACTCTTTTGATCCACTGATCCATTTATAGACAAAACGGAAGGAGAGAGAAGGCGGACGGACAATACAGACCCTCCCACCTAGCGTTTGGTTCCGGGTTAAGGATCAGGTTAGAGGTAGGGTTCAGTGCAATTTCATTTCGTTTCAAGTTTATTTGAAGTCGGGTTACAAACATGATGACGTATGGGTAGTAAAACATCAATATGTATGCCAAATATATTGGCAGACAAAACAACATAACGACATATACACTAAAATTTAAAAAAAGAAGACGGAACAAAACCCAACAGTGCAATCTTTTATAGTTTGATTGATGCTAACACTGGGTACGATATTCAGTACTGAAGAAGGTAATGGAAACAACGGCACCAACCTAGCTGTTCCCAGACATTATCGTACCGTTGAAACTGTCACATGACGTGTGATTTCTTTTTTCTTGGTTTGCCACTAACTTTAAACCAAGCACAGGATTAAAGAATTCCTGGATTTCCATCTCACCCTCACCCCCCATACAACATACACGAAAAAACAACCACGAAGAAAGACTGGGATCCTTGTTCCTCACCCCTGGTCTACGGTCATTTTAGTCACACATATTAGTTAGCATCAGTAGAGCTGACAGTCGCGGTGGTTAGATTCTAGAAAAATAAAGCATCTGTCTGTCTGTCTGTCTGTCTGTCTGTCTGTCTGTCTGTCTGTCTGTCTGTCTGTCTGTCTGTCTGTCCATATTAAAGGTCAGCTTGCCCTTCCTCTCACCAACACATTCATCTGCTGCCCTCGTTTCATGTCGTGTTCCCGAATGCGATGTTGTGCGAGAAAAGCCGTGGATTGCCAAAAACATCATGCTATGATGGATGGCGAAATGATTGATCCAAACAATCATGAGATTTACAGTACAATACATGAATGAAAAGCTAAAATCATAAATCATTATATCAGTAATCTAAATCTTACTGACTGACAATAATCATTATTTATTACGATACAGAACATTTCCCTGGGATATTATAGTTTACCAAATGTCCCGTCCTATCATTATCCTAGTATGAATATATCTATAGAGAAGATATGTGATTAATTGAAGTTGAATATGGTTCTGCCCAGATTTAAGAGATTCTTTTGAAAAAAAATACAAGCAATTTATTTTAAATAAGAAAAAAATAATCGATTATTCGTGTCGAACACAAGTTTGGGACTGACGAATACAATAACAGACATAATACAATGAACACGATTCCTAGATCCAATTAAAATGGAAATTGAGAACAAAACAAGTTAGAAACAGTGAAAGGGCATGAGAATGAGAAGGTTTCAAGAGTCTGAGTTATTTTAGGCAACGGTCCATGCATACACACAGACAGGGCCATACTTATTTAATACACACACGTTCATGTACAAGCACACACCACCCACACTATACACATACATCCCCCTCCCGACATATCTATCTATCTATCTATCTATCTATCTATCTATCTATCTATCTATCTATCTATCTACCTACCTACCTACCTACCTACCTATCTACCTACCTAGCTACCTACTATCTATCTATCTATCTATCTATCTATCTATCTATCTATCTATCTATCTATCTATGCACACACACATATTTTCATTTGACGTCACTAGCTAAATCATTAATGATCAGTTTATGCAGCTCTAGATCTAGATCTCACCGATTGGAAATACAATACAGTCTCCTTCACATGGCCACCGTTTACACTAATCTGTGTGGGTGTAAGGCTGAACAGTGATAAACATCAGACCTAAGCCATTTACTGAATAACTGAATAAGAGCGCCGAATTGTTAAGAGATCAAGCCCAGGTTGACATGTCCAGAAAAAAAAAATGCGCCAATATTTATTTTTTTGTACGGCCAAACTTGCAGTACAAAAATAAATACAACTGACTCTTTTTTTGTGTGTTTGCTTTACCATATTTAATGCCCCCCCCCCCCCCNAAATCCCTGCATTCTCTCAGAACTGCAGCAAATGGCTCAGGCATGTGTATATAAGTCTTTATAAGTAAGCTTGAGTTGGATGAGGTTTTGTGTCGTTACGGTACACAAAAAAATGGTTAAGAGAAGCTTGAAAATTTCACAGCCAACAGATGGACACACTAACCAGGGCCGTAACAATCCTCTCGCCCCCCCCCCCCNCCCCCCCCCCCCCCCCCCCCTCACACACACACAAACATACCAAGGAAAACCATCCAGCAGGAGGCTCACCCTTAGCTATTAACCCTCCTTTTCTTTTGCTGTCTCGTATTTCCTCCTTTTATACCAAACAAGACGAACTCCCCATTTTACAAATGGGCAGGCAGGCAACGCACCAGCGGTGAAAGAATACCTAACGCACCGAAAGGCATCACAGACGAATGCATTAGACGCCGTTAAAAAAGTTGGATGATTGGCGAATCGGGCGGATTGGAAAGATCTATCAGAGATTGTATTTCGTTGCTATACACATTCTTTTTTTTATAAAAAAAGGTAAATAAAATAAAGAGGACTAATGTGTATAGTTACTTTTTGTGTATATTTTTACGAATTTAGGTGAAAACCGCATGTTTTTTCGTTACGTAGTTCTCAAGAAATCTGTGACACAAATTTGGCTGAAGCGTTTTATTAATATAGATTTCTGTAACGTTACGGTCTGAGGGATAGTAAAATAATGATCTGCAAAGTTTTTATACAGTATGAAATCTTTTACCTTTGACATTCGGTAAAAAAAAAAAAAAGCACCCCTATGTGAAGCGCGTGCTTGATTTCAAATCAGTGATAAATTTCTCTTCTACCCAGAGAGGGACTTTAAACAGCTTTAGGGTAAAGACCAGATCAAAGATCAGCCTGCGTCGGAACTGTGCGACACGGAGGTACACTCTTTTTTTCCCATTTTCCGTCCACACTCGAAGCACTTACCATTAACATTCCCACTAGATGTATAAGGCTGGAGTTTTTATTTTTTGTAGTTGTTCTCCCCATGANAATTAGGAAAAGTTTGAAAATGTCACAGCCAACAGATGGACATACTAACCAGGGCCGTAACAATCCTCTCGCCCCCCCCCCCTTCCCCCCACACACACACATACCAAGGAAAACCATCCAGCAGGAGCCCCACCCTTAGCTATTAACCCTCCGTTTCTTTTGTCGTCTCGTATTTCCTCCATTTATACCAAACAAGACGAACTCCCCATTTTACAAATGGGCAGGCAGGCAACGCACCAGCGGTGAAAGAATACCTAGCGCACCGAAAGGTATCATAGACGAATGCATTTAGACTCCGTGAAAAAGTTGGACGATTGGCGAATCGGGTCGATTGGAAAGATCTATCGGAGATTGTATTTCGTTGCTATACACATTCTTTTTTTTTAAAAAAGGAGTAAATAAATTAAAGAGGACTAATGTGTATAGTTACCGTTCGTGTATATTTCTACGAATTTAGGTAAAAACCGCATGTTTTTTCGTTACGTAGTTCTCAAGAAATCTGTGACACAAATTTAGCTGAAGTGTTTTATTATAAAAATACAGTATATATATTTCTGTATCGTTACGGTCTGAAGAACAGTAAACTAATGATCTGCAAAGTTTTTATACGGTATGAAATCTTTTACTTGTGACATTCGGTAAAAAAAAAAAAAAATAGCATGAAGCGGGTGCTTGATTTCAAATCAGTGAAATTTCCCATCATGCATCCTCTCTCCTTTTCTACCCCGAGAGGGACTTTAAACAGCTTTAGGGTAAAGACCAGATCAAAGATCAGCCTGCGTCGGAACTGTGCGACACGGAGGTACACTCTTTTTTTCCCATTTTCCGTCCACACTCGAAGCACTTACCATTAACATTCCCACTAGATGTATAAGGCTGGAGTTTTTATTTTTTGTAGTTGTTCTCCCCATGATTATCTCTAAAGGGCAGCTGGACCCGGAAGAGCCGTATTTCAAGACACGAAAGCACTGAATCAATGTCTGTCAGATCTTTGCAAAGATCACATAGAGGCTGGAAAAATGAATGCAATCGGTCTGGGCACATGATGCATCCTACACCAGTGTTGCCACTTTGGACTGATGCTTTCATACTAAAGCGAGGATGGTTTTTTTTTTTTTCCACTGCATTTTCCTAGGCGTTGAGTGTACCGTTGGCCATCCGTGTGTCTATCCTCTAATATTAAGAGCAGCAAATGTATGTCTTCAAAGCTAAATCAGTGATAGGGTGTCAAACCGAAGACCCCTCCTCCCTCCCCACCTCAAAAAAAAAAGAGAAAAGTGGAAAACAGGCACCAGCCTTAACTGAAATATTGTCGCCAATTTTCCAAAATTTTCCCAACCGTCAGATTTCTAAAAAAATATAGCACTAACTTCGCCAAATTGACAACTCTGTTACTGATGTAGCTCAAAGTTTGCTGTGATCTAGCTATTTGTGAGTAGTAAAAAATAGTAGAAAATAATCAAACAAGCACAAATGTATTTGTAAAAAGCAAAGCTGCTAAACAATTGTCAGGTTTTCTTTTCAGGAAGGTAGAGAAAAGACGTTCTGTCCTTCAGTTTACAATTTAACCCGTAGGTTTTAGTCTACACCATACGAAATGTTATTTTGCCCTACAGTAGGGAAAAAAACCTTTACTAATGGCACCCCTGCCCTAGACGCTAAATCTATCAAGCCAGTCCCGACGGTCTCTGGGTGCAGAAAGGTCGAATGAATCATCTGGCCAAAATAATACAAAAAATTGCTGGTTACAATGTTTTTAAAGATAATGTTCCAGCAAACCGGGAATCGTGTAAACCTTTGATGTATATCAGGCTGGCGAAAACACTGTAATTTGTAAAGAGAGCTTTTACGTCATTGTTAAGCAAGGGCATTACTGCAAAGAAATGTGACATACAACAGAAAGGGGGTTCTATGTTAAGATTATGCTCTTCTAGATGGCACTTTCAGGGGTTTCATTATTTCAGTGTATTATCAGCATTGTTTGCCAGTGTGTCTGTCTGCCTGTCTGTCTGTCTTTGGCTGTCTGCCTGTTTGTCTGTTTGCCTGTTTGTCTGTCTCCCTGTTTGTTTGTCTGTCTGTCTGTTTGTATGCCTGTCTAGCTGTTTGTCTGTCTACCTCTCTGTCTGTCTGTCTGTTGGTCTGTCTGTCTGTCTGTATGCCTGTCTCTGTGTGTGTTTGTGTGTGTGTGTGTGTGTGTGTGTGTGTGTGTGTGTGTGTGTGTGTGTATGTGTGGGTGTCTGTCTGTCTGTCTCTTTTCAATCGATCTTCCATTTATCCATCAGTCCTTCCATCCATCTGAGCGTCAATCTGTAGGTCTGTCGTTTTGTCTGTCGACCTGTCTGTCCAAATATCCGCTGAAAATTTGGCTGTTTGTCAAGTTTACATCTATCCAGAGTGAGCTCATAAGATAAGCAATTTGTTTTTAAATTGTTGAAGGACAACCTGGCACATTGCACAATCAGGTCATTAACTGGTACAAACTGGCTGATGGCCAGATTTACCTATTTTTCAAGTTTCTTGACGCTTTTTTAAAGTCACGACCAGCTAACTGGTTGTTTGTTCTTTCTACTTTCTAAGATTTGAATTTTCAAAATTTAATTTCTGTACATTTTGGAAAGAAAAAAACCCCACAAACCAAAACAATATCACGTAAAACATGAAAAATATCGTCCGCAAAAGAAGTTTTAAAGCAATCAAAGTTAGAAGACGGAAACTTTCGCTAGTCTAGATCTAGTGTTTTGATTTTCCCGTGAGACATAATTTTATCTTTATGCCATTTTTGGCTGTGTCCCACTTCTCCAAATTTGGCGAGGATGTTTGTGATAACATATTTCCATTTAATTACTTGGCTAGATTTTGGCTACACTTTAGAGCTTTGATGTTGTTGTTTTTTTTTCAATGGCTACTTTGAAGTGTTGTTTGACGTCTTTATAAAATTTGACCCGCCAACACTGACTGAAAGGGGCGAGCTAATGTCACGCTCACCTCATAACTCCCTCATTCTCTCATCAGGATCTTCATTGCCTGCTCACTCGTAAAATCACAGCGATCTCTCTGCTTGCTCTGTCATTGTAGCATTTTATCTTCGACCCGTTGCCGATGGTATTTGATTAGATCATTATAGAGGCATACGTCTTTTCAACTTGGCCGCCCGTCCGGTCATGAAAAGATGGCTGCAAAATAAGAACATAATATTAAACTGAAGACATTTTCTCACAGCGTAAACAAATATTTATGAAATTAGGTCGCTTCTCTTTTCTGTACTAAACATCATTTCAGTCATCTCAAAGGGATAGGAAGTTTGCTTCCCACGCAAGCATGCCAAGTTTAAGACAGAAGTCCCTTTCATTTGAAAAGACGATAAGCACAACCATTATTCCACGTCAAACTCAAGGTACAGGAAAGGCTGTACGTATAAAAGAAGAACAACTTATCAATGAGCCTAAAATAGCTTGGGCGACAGACTGGAGTACTGAATTAGAGGGTTGCATTTGCACACCGCAAACTATCCTTTCCACCAAATGAGGGTGAGAGGGTATGTCAGTTTTTCGACTTTGTTTACGAAATTTGCCAGATTTCCGGGGTCCGATCCCTGCCCCTAACCATCAGCATAGGTACCTGAGCGGGTCCCATGATACTGCCTTTAAGTCTTGAGTTAAAGTTAAAACATATTTAACACTCCCTGATACTGGCACCGCGTACACCTCACTGTTTGGCTTCCTTCATGATCAATAGCCTGAGACTTCCCCGCTATGTGTTTGGTTTGGGTTAGGGCTAGGGTTAGGAAAGAGAAAACGCACATAAAGAGAGTTCCAGAAAACGATAATTTGTCTAAGAACTGTCCCAGGAGTTTTCTTTCGTAATCCTACCACTAACCCTACTCTCTCTCTCTCTNATATATAATACGTGGTTTAGTTTGTAAAATATATTAGGATAAAATAGCAAGTCAAACTCAACATTTGTTTCAATAGGGAAAATAAAATAATGGAAGATCATAGTAACATAAACAAGTCATTGAAGTCAAATCGTCAGAAAACAATGACGTAGGCAAATGTATCGTCCCTGTTCTGACATAGTGACAGAGATGAACATTGAGGGCGTACGGAGTTGTTCACACCATATGTAGTCTTACCATGACTATTTTATTTTGTATAAACAATTTTGCAAAATTCTAATTAGTTTTTTTCAGTTATAGTCATTGTAACGAACACCAAAAACTGACCAGATGTTTGGTCTCGCATAGTAAAAACTCAAGCTCTAGCTGAAAACTAGCCAGATCGATCTCCGTCACTAAGATACGTTATATTCCCTAAGAAATTTGCCGACGTCCGGCGTCCCCCAGTTCAAAAGAAGTTCAGTGCAGTGCTGTGCGCAAAAACACAAACCCTCTGTTATGGACAGAGCTGCATGGGTTGTCATTAAAGGCAAAGAGACAGACCCCTCTTATTTTGACTGTGTTATGAAAATCACACAACACTGGAGACGAGCCGTCCTTTAAACTCTCATGTTTCAGAATAAGCGCTAAATCTCAAAGGCAAGACGATCTCGGGATGACGCGATGCTGATGATTTTCCCATGAACCGGCGGGAGCGAAAGGTCACGGTGGACTGTGAGCTCAATCTCATGGTGGAGAGTGATTTATGATTGTGTCACTCACTCTTAAAGGAAGGATGGGTGGGTTGGAATTGCGGAGGTGAGTTTGGTTTTTTTTGGTAGGGTGACGGGGTGGGGAGGGGGATGAAAGATGAGGGAATGGGGGAAACGGGAGGGGGAGGGTGCTGGCAGGAACGGTAAAGCAGATGTGCTTCATTTCATTTCATTACCCTCCATATTTGCCCACGTTTATCTCCCCTCATCTCTCCTTCCTCAGGACCCCTACAAGGTACTCTGTTAACACGTATACCTATTTATTACATTATATACTTGCCTAAGCACTGATTTTTCTCTTCGCTGTCTTTGTAAATTAGATCTTGATACAGTTTAATGAATAACCTTACTACTGCTTGTAGAATCGCACGGACTCACTACGGATTTCCAGTATCGACTGACTCTAGACGGCACACTTTGTGTCACTGTCAACTGACTACTTCTTGACCGTGAATTTATGCCAAGACATCGGTTATGGCCATCTACTTGGGTTAACCGTTAATTAATTCTTAATAACTGATGATCATTGACGGTCAGTCTGGGTCAAATCACCTCTGTATGACTCCCAGTCTGTTTACTCACTCCTCATAATAATAATATAGAGATTTACTCACCCTCAAAGGCCAGTCTCATATTAAGTTATGGTAGTCTATGACTGTGTCACCCCGACACGACCTGTAGTAAATACAGGACTGTTTAAATCTCTATAACAGAAGAAAAGGGTCATGAATGGCCTAAGTAATCCAGTAATCAGCGACTATCATTATTTTTTTCTGAGCAGAACCATGACCATTTTACCAACAAACGAAGACTACTGCTGTAAGAACATAATAGTTTGTTCATTATCGGGGTCAGATTATTCTCATTTCTGCCCCAGATTAGAACCTAACGCCCCTCGTATTCAAACAATGTCTAGGATTAAGAGGATTAGAGAACCAGGACGCCCACACAGAATGAAATGAAACATTTTGGGTTGGAACTGAAGGAAAGAGAGTAATATTTCTGTGGGGGGTCAAAGGGTACTGGGTAATCAGATCACCAGTTTGATTATAATTTATGTGGCCTTCACATCATGCGGTAAATCGATGAGCGGAACATGTTATAGTAAATAGACTACTTTACAATCTGAAATGGGTTCTGCGGTAACTGTCTGTGAGATTTACATCTCCACTGGTTTTATGAATTCGGAATCATAGCCCAGGATCAACAGCGGACAGGGTTAAAATCTGGTATTCAGGAGAGGAGACTGATAATGTCGTGTTGCCAGTTGGCCATTTTAAAGTTAAATTCGTGTGTGTGTGTGTGTGTGTGTGTGTGTGTGTGTGTGTGTGTGTGTGTGTGTGTGTGTGTGTGTGTCTGTGTGTATGTTTGTTCTCCAAAGTATGCCTTCTTGATACCCACCACATATTTTATTTCCAGCTTTTATTATCCTGACAAAAAGATCAGTCTGCACTCCTGGATCCGAGTGGAGAATTTGA
>JAWQUT010000469.1:144851-166788 GCA_033807755.1 Ellobium chinense
ACACTTCAAATGACCCTATCCGCAGAAATTGTATGAATAGTCGGTACGAGTCAGCAAAAAGCCTTGCAGGATTTTCTTTGGGTGTTTCCCTTAGATTTTCGGCACAGGTATGGCTATTTCAGATCAGAAACGAAGCTTAAACTCCTCGCGTTGCCACTGATGGGTAGGTGCTTTTGTAAACATACTTCAAATAAACGCGCATGGAGAAATCCCCCGGCTAGCGGGATTCGAATCTCGGACCGGTTCCTCCAAAGGTCAAGCTTCCTACCTCTCTGCCACTTTGTTGGCAGCAGCCAGGCGGGAATGGGGAGGGGTTGGAAGGGATTGTGTTTCAAAAACACGAAAAAAGAAAACTGTGTTGCCTATGCGACAGTGAAGGTCTTGTAAAGTAAGCTAAGAAAATACTTTTACACGTATAGGAATAATTATAGTCCAAAACATCGCAACTCCTGACATAACTAACTGAACACCGACCAGTTTTTAAGTGACATGGAAGTATCATATTAAAGCTATGCAGTTACTGATAATACTCTACAACAAAAAGTATGAGAGAGTTGTACTGATCTAGTGAACGCACAGAAAATCTTATTACAAAGAAAGTACCCTGCCATGTGTGAGGAAGATGACGTCATTGTAGACAGTCCTCAGGCGGAGCGCAGTAAAAGTTGTAGATACACATTTTCGGAGGTAACAGTATGTGTGTTTGGTAACAGCGAATGTGCGAAATGGGCGGTCCTAATATTTTGTGGGTGGTATTTCGGAGGTTTTAAGCAACCGAAGTATTAGTCTCTAAGCAAGCCAGTATGACCGGTTCTGGTGCGGAAGAACAAAAAAACAAAATGCTCTGACTTGCGAGTGTTTTTTTGCTGTTTTTATATCTTTTCCCCATTCAAAGCAAATATACCACAGTTGATTTTTGCCTCGTCCTCCTTCGACACACGGCTTTCGTAGATGGTGGTGGCCATTTTGCCGAGCTTTCACTTCAGGTCTACGTGAAAGATGCCACATTTCGAGCAAACGTCTAGCAGGTGCGCACATTTCTCTGCCACAGCTAATCCGCAGCAACAAAAAAAAAAAAACACAAAAAAATCTTCAAAGGAGATAAAAAATACAAAATAGAAAACAGGAAAACCAAAACGAATTGTAACCAAGGTCATTTCGAGCAAAAATAATGCTTTTTTACATGCTCTTTTAACATTAAAATATGCATACATCACTGTGGATTATTGCTAACCCGAGTACACTGTGCTCAGCTGCTAAATAACATGCAGAGCACCAGGCCACAAAAACAGAAAGGGAAACACATATATCTATTATGATGATAATATGTCTGGTTCAGCTTACATAATTATTTTTGTTCTTCCAGCCAGACCGCTCTTGTCGCTGTTTTAGTTTTTGTTGTTGGTTATGTTAAAACCGGCGGAATAGAATATCATTGTAAAAATGGCCGGGCACAGTCCTTGAAAAAGTTTATGATGTTCTACAGATGCCAAGTCACAGTGCTGAGTAAAAGAAATGGCCGTCGATCTCAGAAAACACATTCCTTCCTTTCCAAAATATGACTGCACAACAATGAGTTTGCATAGGCAAGAGAGATTACTCCTGCTGAATCATGAAGCCTAACCCACGCTTGTAGATGGTATTTGCTGTTTACACACTTGACCAGCAAGAAGGACAGTAGATTGGAAAGCAGACATTGTTCATATGTAGCAATTTCGTCTGAACTTTATTTCACTCTCAGCGAACATTAACACTACTCTGTTTGGATACGCGCTGAGCACAGCCGGTAGAAGACAACACTTACCCAATGCAACTGTCATAGTCAGCCAGGTAGGTCAGTCGATGGTCCACTTTCACTTCTAGCGTTATTAAGACTTTTTGTCGGGGAAACGTTACGGTCAGCCTAGTTCACCTTGCTCGCGTGTGAGAGGCTATATGATTGAGTGTATGCTGAAAGCATGAATATTAGAATAAAACTTTATATTATGAAATACTGTATGAAAAAGGAAGTTGATTTTATTTTATTATAAATGCATAACATACAACTTCAATTTAACTTCAAGCTTTGCACACTGTGCCATAATACTCAATCCCCTGACCATCTTGGCCTAGGATAGGATGGACGGGAATTTGTTTTTGATCCCTTTGAAATATTAATCCCCTTGATTCTGATTGGGGATTGTCTGATTGTAAAGAAACCGAAGTTTACCGGCCTTGCCACGTGGTTTTAAACTCGCCGTCATCGCCGATGACCATCCTTCCACGCCAGGCCAATGTCATTATTGTCGTCAGTCCCAGCCGATCCAAGCTGTTCGTGTGAGCAAAAATGAACCCTGGGATCGACGGTGGACACCTCACCTAGTGAGCTTCACCACTGTAAATATTCTGAGAAGATGATAAATTTAATGCTTCCTCTTGCTTATGTACAGACTCTTTGCTGCATAAACGCTATACAAGCCCCTTTACATCTGTTTCCCTTACAAAGCTGATTTAGTGAATGTATAGGACACCTTATTACAAAGAAAGTACCCTGCCATGTGCGAGGAGGATGACATCATAGCAGACAGGCGGTGCGCAGTAAAGGATGTAGATACACATACTTGTTGATCCTAAAGGTTGAACTAGATTTGTGTCAGTTTGGATCTTCCCTACTTACTCTTAACGGTTCTCACAAAACGGCCAGCAGAATGACGTCATCCAATCATTGAAAGCCCATTATTATCCTCGCCGCCAAAATGACGTGCACCCTAATAGAAAAAAGCGTGTTTTGCACATAGCACACCACTAAATTTAATTTGAACTCGGAACCCCGACAAATTTCGTAGACACAATTTCAGCACACTCACGCCTAGAGCTCGTTCAGGACAGGGTCAGGGGTTAAAGACGTTAAAAGCAACACTGGAACAGTCCCTGCACCTTATCATTGTCTAGGAACATTCTCATGCGTGCTTTCCTCTTTCTAAACTTAGTCATAATCTTAACCCCGCACTATGTGAGAGTATCTCACTAGTTACTTTCAACGCCTCTTAATCTCATCTTTCATCATGCTTCCGAGGAGTTGCGATTAAGCGGGGTTGACTGGTACGGACCCGATCACCCCTTCTTAAAAGATTTGGCACTCCTTGCAAAGAGAATCACAAGAGAGACGTTGTCTATTAACGACTGCGCAGTTCAAATCCAAGGACAACAAAGAAGAGCAATCCCATATTCAATACCTAGAGAATGAGAGCGCGTTGTCTCGGGGGCATTTATTGCCCCTTTGGGCAGCGAAGACACCAACATGTCTGTTCATTTTTATGGCTTCAAAGAAAACTTTGAGGAGGCTCGAAAAATAATGGCCTTGACTAGAAGTGTCTGGAACGTCTAATGCCAGTGCAAACAGGGAATTTGCTTTTTGGATACAAGAAACAGGCAAGTGCTCTTAAGGAAGAAATAAACAAGTGTGGGTGTCAAGAATTTGGGTCAGTATACACAGTAAAAGCGAGAGACAGACATCCTCTCCCCCCACCCCCCAAAAAAACCCCCGCTGTTACAGTGAAGAGATCTTGGCAAAAAAAAAGTGCCCAGTAGCTCGCGCTTTCGTGCACGATCAGCGAGACGTAAATCTGTAATTGTAGAAAATTCACGTTTTTAAACAGACGCAGTATTGAATGAAGATAAGAAAAAGTGACATAACCACAAGCCAGTGCCGATTCCGGAGTTGTCAAAGTTGTCTTCCTGTGGCCCGGATGTTTGCCGTCGCACCCTCCCACCAAGGGACGGCGGCGTCAAAGCAGAAATAAGTCTGTTATTATAAGAAGTTTAGTGTCTTTGTGCTAAGTTTATGACACAGCAGGCAGAGAATCTCTCCAAGTTGCAGTTTAAGAAATGTAGCTAATTTTGTAGCGTCTGAAAACTTGATAGGATTGAATCAGGTTACGGGCTGCTCAGCCTTGTCTAGATGTCTTTTGAAGTTACAGTTTATTTAGCTATGCTTGTTTATTGTGTCTAACGCCACTGCCAATTTAGACTTGATCAGGCCATAAGCTATGCAAAATAAGATATTATTTTTCTGGTAGTCCCGGTTTTCACCACTTTAAGATATTGATCTAGTTAGACTCTAGGACAGGATTTTTATACGACGGAAGAAACGTAAGCCCTGAGAATATATAAAGCTTACAAGTCCCATTGTTGAAATGTTACACCTGATCTCCATAGCGCGCGCACGCACGCATACGCACACACACACACACACACACACACACACACACACACACACACACACACACACACACACACACAGACACACACACACACACACAACTCTGGCATTTATTTACTCAATAGCAAAGTATTTAAAGAGGAAAAGACATCAAATTATTCTCAAACGGTTCGCTTTAAAACCGTCCCCACTTCCTTCTCTTACTTTCTTATGTCACATCAGACACGGGACACGCATACTTAGCGGGAGCAAATTAAAAAGCTGGGAGTGGGATCGTTCGCTCCCTCACTCACTCACTCACTCACTCACTCACTCACTCACTCACTCACTCACTCACTCACTCACTCACTCACTCACTCACTCATGCACTTCACTCACGCACCTCACTCACTCACGCAGCACCTCACTCACTCACGCACGCACGCACGCACGCACGCACCTCACTCACTCACGCACGCATCTCACTCACTCACTCACTCACTCACTCACTCACTCACTCACTCACTCACTCACTCACGCACGCACCTCACTCACTCTCACTCACTCACTCACTCACTCACTCACTCACTCACTCACTCACTCACTCACTCACTCACTCACTCACTCACTCACTCACTCACTCACTCGCTCGCTCACCCACCCACAAAAATGTATGCAAAGCCATGTTCAAGCTGTTACCCATTGCTGGGGTATTCCAGATAGTAGGCTGTTCAAAAAACCGTCTGAATACATTAAGCATAATCTTAAGAACAAGGTAATGATAAAGAATAAACTATATTAACTTAATAATCACTCAATTACTGTAGAATAAATCGGGTTATGGAGGAACGTACAAGGACTTTAATGAATTGAAATATGGGGGCTTATTATTATCTTAACTTCAAATACATTTGAACGTTTTGTAGACAGCTCCCTGTTCACCTCCATTACTTATAAATGAATGTTAAGATGCTAAATTCTTATTTATATGCCATGTACATTATTTTGTATAATCTTTTTTTTATGAATTCTTTTAGAAAAGTGGAAGTCGGTTAAACCAAAAGCCAGTTGCATCACTCTAATGAGCTGCTTTATCCGAAAGATTTTCGAAGTCTTCCAGGGTTTCCTTTTATGAGCTTACCACGCTTTGTGCGAAAAATAATTAATACGTTTAAACGAATTAGTCTTTGACCCATGGAGCTATGTAGGTTTATATATGTCTTCTGTGAGGACCTTAGTATGTCTGTCTCTCTGTCTGATTTTCTGTACGTTTTTGTTTTTTTTTGTGGTATGCTCATGTGTCCATATGTCTACTTGTAGTTACTTATATGTTCACATTTTACAACCTTGTTACAATGGAAATAAACGTGTGAATTGAAATCTAAAAAAACAAAACAAAAACATGAACATTTTCCACACTTAGTGATTCGAGGTATGTCAGCTGGACTTAACATTTACTGTTTAAAATGACTTCTCAAGACAATTTGGAACCTATCAAAAGTTTGACTGATAGTGTGTGTGTATGTGTGTGTGTATGTGTGTGTGTGTGTGTGTGTGTGTGTGTGTGTGTGTTGTGTGTGTGTGTGTGTGTGTGTGTGTGTGTGTGTGTGTGTGTGTGTGTTTCGAAGTGTGGTAGTATATTTGCGTAACTGCAAACGCGTGCATCAGAACTCTACAGTCACCATAACACTGATCACCTAGATGGGGCAGAGAGTGGAAGACAGTAAACCTGTGCATAATCGGTCACAATAATCGAATAAACCGGGTTTGGTATCGTGGTCGACTAACCATTCAATCTGTCTATGACAAAGACATAATGGCGTTTTGATCAATTATATTTGTCATTATTTTCTGGAAAATATCTCCAACAAGAGATAGGCAATGTATACATGAGCGAAAGAATGCGAAACTCTGCCATCAACAAGATTTTACAACCTTACAGACTTACAGGTCGAGATCCAGAATAGGCAACTATCGAACACAAACGTGGATATAATTCCTTTTCGGTACCGCAGAGTATAGGGTTTCTTCATTCGCAAATTCATTGACGCTTTCAAGGAAGAGCTGTCGAATTCTGTGCCATCAAACAATTTTAACATGTTTATTCATCTCAAACTCTAACCACAACTGTGGCACCTAAGCGAACAACAGAGTATTTACTGAGGATCTACATGATACGTCAGGCCTGGTCACACGTTGATGAGACAGACTGTCCACAGCTGAGATCTTAGGAATGTTACACATGCGCAATAATTTGGAGTTCACTGCAGTTGGACTTAGAGGGAAGGCTGATCTACTCATCACATCATTATTTTCTCCCTTTCAGGGGCGCAGTGACCTTAGCTGTGGCCTGTTCTAATGCATTTGTGACTTACCTGGCCAGTTTAACACTATTTCGATCAGAGGTTTGAAAAGATAAGGGCTAACCCCCTGTTCTCTTGAAATAGCATGAGGCCTCAAGTGGCTTTTCATGGGAGTGGGTCAAACGAGGAGATACAGCAAAAAACTTTACTTGTTATAGGCTATTAAAAGTTATGTTTTTTTTTTTTTGGATCAGATGCTTTTCTCCATTACTAGTGAGAGGAAATAGCCAACGAAAATTGGGGCTGGAGTGACGGCAGTGGACAGTACATAGTAAAATATAGAAAAAAGATTTGGGCGTGTGTAACCTATGAAACTACTGCGTCCCGTCCACCATCTTCGTGGGATCAGTCGTTATTATAGATCTAGTCTTAAAAAAAACAAACTCATATTCTTCAAATATAATTAATCACTATCTCGCAGACTCCACAATAAACTTGAACAGGCAAAAATAATATTATGAACACGCTTAGATCTCTGCGGCATAAAAAAAAAAAGATCAAGTAAAGTTTATGAAGACAATAATAATATATCCGTGCGTCTGTCAAGTTCAGAAGCTTTCTAGAGGCCAATATGAAAAACAGAGACATTCCGTATTCCAAACTTTTTGACGCTAATAAATCTCGGGATGTCTGAGATTTTATGACGCTCTCGTCTAAACCACGTAATAATGAAAGAACAATAATAAACAATGGAACTGGCAATGTCTTTGGAGGGCTTTGCTTACACGAGGTAAATAATCAACATCGTACGCACCCGTCCAAGATCTCTATTTTTGTCAAAGATAAAATTCTAAGGCCGTGTTGTCTTACCCCGAATTCTCATGCACTTTCTCCAGATTTGAATCTTTATTGATCTGCACTTTACGTTGAAGATATTATGGTTCAAGGTTGAGAACTGATATAGTGCAAGAGTTCAGCTTCCATTACAGTTCTTGAATACAATTACTTGTGACTGGCTAAAGCCAATGCTCAAACTATAAGTCTTAGGGTATTCTTAGTATAGAGGCACA
This sequence comes from Ellobium chinense, assembly GCA_033807755.1. Lineage (NCBI taxonomy): Eukaryota > Metazoa > Mollusca > Gastropoda > Ellobiida > Ellobiidae > Ellobium > Ellobium chinense. The sequence goes on from JAWQUT010000469.1 coordinate 152,405, forward strand.
CTGATCACGGGAGGCAGCGTGGCCGTGCAGTTTGTGAGTCGTCCTCAGAAACTGAAGACCTTCAAGTCTAAGGTTTATATGTTTGACTCGCGAGCTGAACAGTTTGTTTACGTTGTAGTGTTCTTGGGAAAGACACTTCACTTTCATGTCCGCACTCAGGTGTAAATGAGTACCTGGCTTTAGAACTACTGCTAGCGACCTGCAATGACTTTGTTCTATATTTCATTTGTAATATTATGTATTTACATGTATGATGTGTATTGTTACATGTGTTTGTATTATGAATGTGATGTATAACATCGTATGACATTGTACAATTTCCCTACGGGGTAAATAAAGTCGTATTTTCATTTTTTTATTTTTATTTTTATTCCTCCCCATTCTTCAACACCTCTTGAGCTGTGGAGAATTTTCCCCTACCGTCAATATCAAACCGCTAAAAAAAAGGGTGATGTAACTGAGCTTTAACAAGATTTTTTTTTCTGCATCAGTGGCCGTATGCACAATTCATAGGATAACAATTAATGCACTACATTAAAAAGCAGTGAATAATACCAATGTTTTGGGAGTTGCCCATGGTTACCGAAGTGTGTTAAATATCGTACTGATTATGTGTCCGGCCACAGACCTCTTCCACCGATAAATGTATGCTTATATAATAATTGATAACGAATAATGCAGAATCTATTACCATAATCGGTCAACACCGTCCTTTATGTTTCCGCTCACTGCTTATGCTCACCCTAATCTCGAAAGTTCACCTTCAGAGGTTTTATTGTGTGAGCAATAGGCGAGTTAAGATAATATGATGTGCTTGGTGATATTACTGAAATGAGAGGAGGAGGAGAGAGACGCAGGGGGAGGAGGAGGTGGAGGAGAGGAAGATGAGGACACAGATGAGAGAAGAAGAAGAAGAAGAAGAAGAAGAAGAAGAAGAAGTCTCTCTGTTTATTTTCTCTCTCTCTCTCTCTCTCTCTCTCTCTCTCACACACACACACTCAGACTCTAAACTACACTACGCTACATTACACTACGCTACACTACACTACACTACACTACACCACACCACACCACACCACACCACACCACACCACACCACACCACACCACACCACACCACACCACACCACACCACACCCCACCCCACCCCACCCCACCACACACACACACACACACACACACACATACACACTCACATAGAGCAGAAAAACAAGACGAAAAGCCAATACAGTTATAATATCATTGGTTTTATTTCATAACATCAGACTGTAAACATAAAATAAATTAGATAAATAAAAAACAAAGAACAAACAAACAAACAAACAAACAACAAACAAACATCCCTCCAATGCGCGCTCCTGTTGTTTTTCTGAGACTGAGGCAAGAAACAGCATAAAAATAAGCAACAAGGAAAGATCGCATACGAACCATCATGAACTTGTGATTAACAAAGAGAATTTGTAGCAACGTCAACGCTGGAAATATTAACAAAGAATCACATTAGCAACGATGAGGATGATGTAGATGTCTGAGATCAATAAATATGATGACAAAAATAACTGATGAGGCTTGTGTTCAAGGTTGTGCTGAACTGAGCTCATTAGAATTGAATTCAGAACTCAGTTCATTGGTTTTAAGTGAACAATGTTCTCGTGTGCAAGTTGATTGCAGTGGCGAACTGAAGTTTATATTGATGTTAAAACTTGAACTGAACTGAACTGCGTTCGCGCATGTTTTGAACTGGCATTGCTCTGTTGTTGAAAAAGGGCAATTTCATCAGGATGCCACGTCCATTACGTTAATTTCTGAAATGCTTTGACTTTTACAGCAGCCAGTTTCGATTTAGATACAAAGAATAAATTAACCCCTGTTAGAAACAACCACAACTATTGCCATGAAATGTCAGCTTTTCAGAAATTTGCGTAACTGGTGTAGTGTTTTGTTGGAATTGCCCAGATATTGTACAAGCGTGTTTTTCTTTGTTTTTGTTTTTGTGAGATCATTGCCACCCCCTCCTCCAAACCCACCTTTTCCCCCTTCCCTCCCACCTGGCGTTTGGGGTTTCACGACAGAAGGTCACCAAAACCCTAGCCAACAAAACCAAGACAAAGAGGATGATAACCGTTAATACATTTGTTCAGATTTCGCCATGGACACTCACTCATCAGTAGATTCTAATCATAGTCTGATGTGAAGCCAAGGAACTAATGCCACTTGTGACGTAACTCTTACGCCGGAAGTAAAGCCACTGGTAATTAATTTAGTCGTACGTTAATTCTGACGCAATATATACGTCGAAACTAGCGGTAGCCACTTGTCATTCATACGAGAGCTTGCGCATTAGCGATGGGATCTTGTACCATCGAAAGAATTAAATCAGCTCTGCATACTGAACACTACTAAGGATGCAGTCGGCATCTATGCACTACTGCAATTCTTACGATGGTAAGAGATCTCATCCTTGATGCGCAAACTCTATATTCATACTGTTCATAACTATCGGAGTAAGGTACACAAGCAATGGTGATAAGAACTGTGAATTAGATTGTACACTTAAACCTGTACTTGGCTGCCGCTTTCGTGTCGTATGAAAGAAGTTACCTTATGAAGATTGATATTTTTTTTTAAGGATCGAGATATCAAGAAAACCATGTCCTTTTCTGCCGACGTTAATGATTAACCTAGTCAGTTGAGAACTTGCGCATTAACGATGGGACCTTTCACTATCTTGAAAGCTACCAACAAAGCACTCAGCATCGATGCATCAATGTAATTTTCTACAGTGATAAGAGATCCCATCGTTAAAGCGCAAACTTTCATTGATAGTAAAGGTCATTTCTAGAATCGGTTTATTTTGCTAATTGTAATGAATAGGCTTGAGCCTTGGTTGGCACATTCTGGTATAGCTGGTGCTTATGGGTAATCGTGTATGAAATTCGTGTTACTTAAAAAAAAACCAAACGAATCTTCATTGCTTGATGGCGCCGAAAAAGAAGGACAGCAGAATCTAACTATCTTGATTGCCAGGGGACAGGCTTGAGATCATGATTTTTTCGAGATCATGAAGTAGATTTATTTTAGAGATACAAAGCAAGAGACGGGAACTCCGCATGAAAATCAGAGGGAAAAAAATCGAGAACTTGCGCATTAACGACGGGATCTCTTGCCATCGAAATGAATGCTTCGGAGGTGAATGCACTCTTAGTAGCGTACAACATGCAGAATTAATGTAATTTTTGCAACAGTAAGAGATCCAGTCGTTAATACACAAACTCTAAATTAGATCGTGGGGTTCAGAAACGTGCATCCGCAGCCCAGTCGAAGGATAAATTTGGTCTTTCAAAATACAACTAGAGTATTACGAAAATTGTAAAAAATAGCGTCTGTTGCAGCTTTTTTTTTTTAAAAACCTACTGACTGTTTCTAAACTATTTAGGGCCGCAGTCAAACAACTGGTCATGATGACATTATTTTTTGTCTAAACTATGATCCGTACAGTTTCAAGCCTGTTTTTCTCTTTGTCACTACATGGAATTCCTTGCGGCAGAAGAGGTTTGTTCATCAGTGGCGCATGCATAATCCTTATGGTAGTTACCGCACTAAGGTAACCACAGACATTTCAGAACATTAATAGAGTTTACTGCAGTCAAGGTAATGCGTTTATTTAAGGTATGAACTATGCATATGGCCGCTGGTCTGTTAAGTGAATATCATATATCATATTTAAAAATCAGAATTTGAAAGACAAAACCTTAATCTTTGAACCCATGCTCCATTCCCCTCCCCCATCTCACTCCTTCCCTATCCCACTCATAAATGCCTTTTCCCCAAAGCCGCTACAAGGCCATGGCGAACAACTCGCATTTTCGATCGCTCTGGGTACATGCGTTTTAAGACCAAATCGAAATACTGTCGGTCTTTAGGGTTCAAAGGATTGAATAAATATTCACCAGATGTGTCCACCCTTCAAGTAAATGTTAACGAGAATGTGCGAAATGAATCTGAATAGCGACTCTCTGAATATTGAGCCGCTGATCTCGTTCTTAGTTACTACACAGCAAGTTGTGAGCAAAAGATTATGTATCACTTAAATGCATGTCTCAGCATTCAGCAGCTGTATAATGATGAACAGTATCATACTATCTTGAAGCCAGTCAAAATAAGGCTTATGTCGCCAAAACTGGAATTGGAATATCAGACTATGAAGCTGAGCAGGGTTATCTGGTATGAAACTCTCATTTTCTTGCCTAATTGATAGAGAGTAAAATCATTCTTATACATACAAGCACTGAATTATTGAAGAAACGGACGATAATTATGGACACATTTGAGTTTATGTGAGGTATTAGATGAATTATGAAGTAAAAGCTTTATCATTAGGTGACATTTTCTCAGTTTTTAAAAAATTATTATTATGGCATGGGATCACAGTATTCCATTTCAAACAAGTGCCTGTTGGATCAGAATAATTCTAAGTAATTTTGTTCCACCTAATGAAAGTACAGAAGTAAGCTTTTGTATCCTACCAATATCTTGATGTATAACCATTATTCTCACTGGCTTAAAGACAGTGACTTTTCATGATCTATAGGTACAAAATATGAAAGACTGTCTCATATCATAGCATTTTTACACCACAAAACGTGAAACAAAAATAAAATAACTTCTGAGTCAAAATCACATCTCGATATATTCAAGCACCACAACCATCATGAGCCACACTGTGCAGTCCACGAAGATAAAGACTCTTTCCTACTGCCCATTCCCTAAAACCCACTTATGAATAAAACCTAGAAAATGGCAAACATGTGAGCCGAACGCTCTGAAAATTGTTCTCTGGAAACAGATTAGTGTTACACTACCAGACCTACTTCCTGCACATCTTTATGGAGTGATCCAAGCAAAACTGTGAAAAAAAAAACAAACAAAAAAACCCACACTTAATTTCGAAGTTCATTTACTTTTAATTCAAATCTCTTTGCAATTCAAATCTGCCAACCATTAACAAATCGATATTTTCTGTCCATGTTGCAAATTTCAAAATATTACGAGCTATGGTTATGGCATATTTAAACAACAAAAAAGGAGTAATAACAAGAACATGCTTATCCGATGTGTGACTGATACATATAACGTTACTCGAGACGTATGTGATTTTTGAAATATATACTTTTCCTCGGACCAGAAGTTAGCATCAAGATGACGAAAATGTGAACTATTATAGATTAACAGATTATATCTGTCTGCTGAAGGTCTTACAAACAGGAGAGAGAAGGAAAGGCTGGATGGAACACTTCACAAACTCCATTCTATGCTGTAGAACTACACGTACTTTTCCGAATTTCATGAGTAAAAGTTTTCGTACTGCATTGAACTTCGCAGATCACCAGTTCACTGTTCTTCCAAATATTTCAGTAAAGAAAATTCATGTAAAAGTGCCCGGCACTTGACACATGAAATGAATCGAGCAGAGTTCACGGCCAGTTGTAGGTATGAAGATGAGAAAAGTACAGTATTTAGCACAAGATATGCAGTCTTAAATAGTCCCTATAAAGTCAGAAAATTGGCAAGCGGGAGAGGCAAAGGGGTTGGATCTGAATTTTAAAGGCTTAGATAGTTGCAATAATTTTTGTAGCTCAGAATAGGGGAGGGTTAGCTTCTCAAGTATAAACTGTATGATTGTTGCTAAGTGAGTAAGATTACCCTGTTTACTGCGTGAAAAGGCCTAAAATATTAGGTAGCCTCATTCACTGCCAAATTTATCAAAATTTAGTTGGTCTTTGAACATTTTCCTGTATGTCAAAATTTGGAGGAAGAATTAAACAAAATATGTGGAAAGTATTTTGGCCCCGGGGNAACCTAATATAACCAAAATTGAAAAAAATAATACATCTTTTTACCTGTAGTTCCAGCTTGCATTCCGACAGAAATGAACAGCTGAAGCAGCTTATCCAAGTTTTCCGCTTAGATTCCTCCTATGAGTAACAGTTATTGGACAGAGCATTTCCAGCAGGATGCCACATCAGTGACGCTAGGCACAGAAAAACTTTGACTTTGCAGCAATCATTTTCGATTTCCGTGTAAAAAAAAAATGATCTGTTAGAAATGTTCCCTGGTAGAAACGACCAAAAATAATTTTGCTATAAGGTCAAAATCGTTTAAACAATCACGCAACTGACGTGTCATTCTGCTGGAGTTGCCGGACATTGAACTTAGCGATTTTTCATTCTTTGGCTGCCGGTATGTCTCAAAGGTAAAGTTAAGTGGATCTGCATAAGTAGTCAACTTTTCGAACCTCTCAGCCATTCAGGTTAAAAAGAGTTATCCTTTGCAAGTGTACGTTTCATTTATGTGTTAGATGTGTCTTTATCTTTCGGCTCGTTGCCAAATTAGTTTGTGAAAGCCATGTACGTAAGAAACATTGGTCTACGGTCTGAAATAGAATTTTAAAAAGCACTCGTTAAAGAAAAAAAATACATGAGCAATTATTTTTTCACGGGGTAAGCCCCTATATCAGATGATGATGTTACTCGTGTCTTTTATTGAGTAAGTTGACGGTAGCGGATTAAGAGCTGCAAGTTCCACATGATCTTTTTTTTTCTTTGTGTGATATGACTTTCTCTCCATGAAAATGGAATATAGAGATTAAGGTTATTGAACTATCGTACATTATATTGTCTTTGGTGGCTATTTTGGTTTGATCTCTTGTGATACTTTTTAGTTGCTTAATGCGGTAATTAATATTTTCGTTAAATTTAATGTAGATTATTTATGGGACTGAGGATCCAAAAAAGGAATGTTATTTTGTGTCTATTCACTTTTCTAAAGATCAAAGAACGCCTTAATTGACTCGAAGTATGATCTAAGTTATTATATGTTTTCAGGCTCTGCATTACATAATGTCTGTGATCTGCACTGACTGGCTGGATACCTAAAAGGGTTGTGATAAATAAAAATAATTGTGACACGCTCAGTAATATCAATTTTTCTTCCACGAATAAATCTACTCTTAACACGCTATCACCAGAATTCTCTGACATGATACTTTTTGAAATGAATGTTCAGGATGACTCACACCCGCTCTCGTATTCTCTTAAATTCAGCTCACTCGCACACATAATATACTTTCATTTGGCTGTGTGAAGACATTCTTGTGTTTGGATGAAACACCATAAAAACACAATTAACAAAACTGCGGGGGGAGGGGGGGGGATGAAAAACAATAAAAGAAATCAATCTACAGGAGCACTAATCGTATAAGTGAAGTCACTGACAGGAATCCACTATGTCTCCATAAGAACCACTGTACTTTCCTTCACATATCTTCGACAGTCGGTGCTTGCTGACTGACCGTTGATATGTGAGAGTCACTTTGCTTCGAGTATATGTCTCCTGCTGATGGTGACGTTTCGCAGCATCCAGGAAAGGAGCTATTAGTGCTTCTGTAGATGATTTTTATACTCTATGGCGTGGGCATTCATAACATCATCAAGTATCACATGTTGTTTTTGTCATTTGTAAAGCTGCTGCAGAGAGTGATGTTTGTACAGCAGCTTTGGAGTCGAACCCTGACCTTGCTGCAGCAGGTCGTATGGCACAGTGGTCTCTGAGTTACAGTAATCCAGACCATCACTGGACAGGCACCGAAACTGATCCTTGCTAGCAAAGCGCACGCGCAGGCGCACGCCATTTTTGTTTTCCTCGGTCACCGTAACAACGCTGGAGCCACGACCCAGCCGCTCTTGGGAATTCCCGCTGTCAGAGTTGGACAAATTGCTCGGGGCAGCGTTGTCCCGTAATCGGGTATTCCCGCACAATTTCATCTCGTACACCGGCCTGTGATGGTGTCCATGACCGCCGCTCGAGACGGACATACAAAGACCGGGGCTGCGGTAGCTGGGAGATCGGCGTAGAAATTTCTCACTCTCAGGGCAGAAGAGCTCAATGATCCCCCGTTTGATTTTGATGTTGAAACAACCATAAATCAATGGATTGAAAGCACTTTGTATAAAAGTGATGGTCTCAACGAACGCCATTACCGAGTCCGGCACAGGGATCTGGTAGTTGCTGTATACCCGGATGAGCGTTGTGACGAAGTAGGGTGTCCAGCAAATGATAAACGAGGCGATAATAGCAAACGTCATTTTGAGAGTCTTGATCTTGGCCCGTGGGAAGGTGGACTTACTCCTGGCAAAGCCCGATCGACGTAAGGAGTAGTTGTTCTGGGTGTTTTGGACCACGCGACTCGCCTTGTGCACAACACACACGATACTGATGTAACAGAACGAGATAAGAATCACTGGAACCACAAACACGTAGCATGTGAAGAAGGAGAAATATAACATCCGCTGCCACAAGGCGGTGTAACCGCTAGTCTTACACAGCAGGTAAATCCTTCCATTCTTCTCCTCCTCAGTCTGCACGAATATCAACAACTGTGGAATGGCCAGAATGAACGCCAACACCCAGGAGACGGCGATGAACTTTTTAGCCCTCGCCGTGGTGGCTCGGTATTTCAGAGGTTTACAAATAGCTAAGTAGCGGTCGAAGCTCATGGAGGTAAGGATGAAAGTCGTGCTGGCTAAGGTTATGCACTGGAGGTAGGGTAAGATTTTACACAAGGCCGGACCCAACACCCACTGACCAAAGGCCACGAAAAGAATCTCGGTGGTCATAGTACAGAAGCAGACGGTCAAGTCGCCGATGGCCAGGTGGATGATGAAGATGTTGACGCGGCTGTTCCGCTTCCGGTACCGGCTGCACGTGAGCATGAGGATGATGACGGTGTTCCCCACCAGGGCGAAGACCATACTGAACACGATCGTCGCCACGCGCTGGATCACAGCCGGCTGCCAAATGACGTCATCAGTTATTGCGGTGCAGTTCTCGGCCCCGCTAGTGCAGTTGGAGATGGCCGCCGAAGTGGTTGTGGTGGTGGTGGTGGTGGCAGGAATGATGGTGGAAGAGATGATGACCGTCGTGGTCACGCCGTTGCTCATGGTGTGAGGGTCTCGATGTAATGGTAAAAGAGTGCTACGGTGTTTGCCGACGAGTTCCGGCAGATACATCATTCCGGAAACAAAAGTAGGTCATTGTTTTAATCCATGGCGTGTCTATCCATGCGAACAACCAAAATATGGTAGATTATCCCACACATGAAGCAATATATAGATAATGGCACATCGGCGCCTTCCGAGTGTAGACACACTGCAATGCTTGTAGTACGAGCAGCAACAAGTCGCCGTCCAGGTTTACTGACCGAGGCGTCCAGAGAGCAGCTCCGCTCATTTCATGTATCGCGGCGACGTCGCAGTCCGCCGTGTCTCTGCTCGCTTTCCATGCCACACCTTTTGACTCTGTGACCCAGATGTCTGTGCAATACACCGAGAAGTCTGATTACCGTCACTCCAAAGAATCAATAACCTGAGGGACGACTTCGGTTACCTGTGGAAGAGTTTTAAAAAATATCGAATAAGAATATTGTCACACACTGAAAGTGAAAATGAATTATGCTAAATAGTGTGTATATATATATATATATATATGTATATTTTATATCCATAAGAAAAGTCACAACGGCATTAACAGGTTAAATCTTAAATTTATTCTCAAATTTTCGCCCGTGGGGCTTCTTCAGGAGAAAATTAGCAGTTAACTAAACAAAGTACTGAACCGAACAAACCTCACCCACTTTCAAGCACACACAAAAACAATTCACAACTCGTATACAAAAATAGAAGGCTGGGGTTCGAGGCAGGTCATGTTAAAAGGTAAAACCATGAGAGGGAGAAACAGAAAGAGAGAGAGAGTAAATATGCGAAAGAGAACGAGAGGGACTGTGTATATGCGAGCTGTACAAAAAAAAAGGGGGGGGGCTTNGGGCTTTAGGCTAGCAAAGGTGGAAAAAGGAAGAAAATATAACAAACGGCAAGAAGGGGATATAAAAGGAACAAAAGGATACCCATGTTGTATATATATGTATATATATATACTATATATATATCAATACATCTCACCATGTCCAGTCACCTACACATCCATCCATCCATCCATCCATCCATCCATCCATGCATGCATGCATGCATCCATCCATCCTTCCATCCATCCATCCATCCATCCATCCATCCATCCACCCATCCATCCATCCACCCATCCACCCATCCATACATCCATCCATCCATACATCCATCCATCCATCTATCCATCCATCCATCCATCCATGTATATTTTATCTGTCGGTATAATCTTGTGCCGACGCTCACGGCAACAAAAAAAGCAATAAGAGCGAAAAATAAAAATACACATGAGTTAGAAAAATGCTCTCTTAATAGTAATTAAGCCAGCAACAAAAATCAAGAGGATCTGTACGCACAAGACGGTCCAATATTTTACCCACCAGCGGTAACCGCGGGAAACTCCGTAAACAACAGTGATGTTTCCAGTTACCGTCAGCCCGCAAAGTTAAACAGCATTGTGCGGATGGCTCTAGGACACGAATACCATCTTAAACCAGCAACAACAATGTTAATAATGAAAGGAGAAATGAAATTGAAATCTTCCATGAAATTCCGTCAAGGGAGAGATGTTTCGAATTACTTTTTCATTCATTGTTAGTGGCCTAGGGGGTACCCCTACCGTCTTGAAAAAAAGTATATTTCTTAGTCGGAACTCAAAATACACATTTCCAATTACACGGTCACGACACGACATTTTGTCCGGTCTTCCAACCTGAATAACTTCATTTACAGTGCTATTCTCTCGTGTAATGAGAATCATGTGAATAACAAACGTTATGAAAAGGATTCTGAAAACGGCGTAATGAAACATCGGGAATTCCCCATACGGTCATTGCACGCACTGCACATTATCTCGATTCTTCGATACAAATCACTCCTGCGTTACCCGAAGACTCAAAAATTTTTTTCGCGAAGCTCCTGAAATTTGTTTTGTTTTTCCAATCACTTCATAAAAATGCTAGACTATGTGCAGATTTCTAAGATCACGTTTTTACTCGCTTTGAGTAGACGTTTTAAGAGCAAGAGAGTGTCATGTGAAAAATGTTCAAAGCCAAAACTGCAAAGTTTTCAAAGTCTAAATAAAAGTCATGTTCGAAGTTCAAATGCTTCACAGGACTACGTTGGTCGACGTCCTTCTGTTTTGTGTATTTCTAGTCTAACGTTCTCAACAGTAATGGAAATTTGCTTTTAACAAGCTACATGTACACATTTTGTAACGTGATATCTTATCAGCAAATACAGAAACACTGCACTCATATGATGAACTGTTCTGAACATTCATAATTTCTGTTATCTACAAACACTGTTTTGTCCCTTTCGCTGTCAAGAATCTAAATTGCTGACTTGCTACCGCTTAAAAAAAAAATACCCAGGTATATCGAATCTAGATCTAAGAACGTTGTAAGATACGCCCTATAATTTCAACTCAAGGATTTACGCCCATTGTGTTTTACGGCTTGTTCTATTCTCCCTCGCTGTACTTGTTTTATGCCTCACAAAACACATTGGCCACATAGAAACGGAGTCAATAATAACGCTCGATGAAAAAAAGAAGATTACGCAAAGAATACTCTCTTAAGCCTGGATGATAAGATGTAGACTATGTTTAAAAAAGTAACATAACACTAATTTCTCTCTCTCCAGTGGAGTGGAAGAATGAAAGACAATGAGTGAATAGGGAGACGTGTATAATAAGTATGTTAATGATAAGGCTCTATTTGACCATCTGTCACGCTTTTATCCAAACCAGAAAAATCTCTCTCTCCTTTCTACTTCCTTTCCCTCTAATTCCCCTTACTCCCCCCCTCCCCCCTTCTCTCTCATGAATCAACACCATATCTAATTTTTGGACAGAAGTATTTGCACACAGAAATAACGATGTTAAAAATTTTGGAGAGAAAAGGCCCATCTCGGGGTGAGGAAAATGAGAACGGTCACAATGATTTTGTCGCAACTAGACACGTTGAAAGACTCTTGGTTCCAAGCTCATATAAATATCTTGGCTTTCTTTCTTCTGACCAAGGCACTTAGACCAGAACCTCACTCGTCACTGCGCATCTAAAATAGCTTAAGTCATTTTTTCACATTTCTCAGAGAAAGCGGGAGAGACACCTTTTTTATAGCGAAACCAATAAAAAAGTCAGCAACAGCAACTATATCTTGGAGGGAAAATATTACCGCAATTTAAGTTTTCAACGTATCAACTTGGAACTTGACCTCATAAATAAACAAAAAAAAAAGACACCTTCATCTAAAAGTAATGGTTTATGTCTGACATAGGGCATTTTTCACGCACAGTGATTCATTACTGGTTGTCTAAGATGCTCGGTAGAGTGTTTAACAGACGGCGTGGGTGGAGAACGAGGTGATTACTTTAAAGAGTCGATAATCGATATCATTGAATAGTTTCCTTGAAGTCTAAAGTGCTTCGTTACTGGAGAATTAGTTTAGATTTACTACTTTTCCAAACATGTATGTCTAGATAGATATTTGACCACTCCAGGATCGTGTTCGGACAGTCGAAAATCACCAGAAAATCTCCGAGGTCATAGAAGTTCTGAGATAAATGGCTGCTAGCCGTGAACCGACACTCAAGGACTTGTCTGTCGAATTTTCCATTCATTATTAAGAATGATGTTACTTTTTCTATGGAAAGTGGGCAGGTGGGTTAAAAATATTTAACGGAGAGTTACATTGACAAGACAGATTCTAACCTAGTAGACAAGCAGAAGGCGTCCTACATGTTTGATTACATAGCGTACACAAGGTGCCTTTTTTGTTTTTATTAAACAGACGATGGATTACACAGCGTGGGTAGAGCGTCTTTCTTCCAGAAGATGGATTATTTAGAGTACGAAAGGAGTCTGCTAGAAGATGGATCACTCACTTCCGTCAGATAAACTCTGTTGCTGGACAGAGGTTTAAGATGGCGATGATTTTCGCATCCCGCACAAAGAGGAATATCTTTTCTGATTGGTTAAAATTCAGCGTGTCGTGTGACACTACCTTAGAACTGAATTTTTTAAACGTGAATTCGTATCGAGAATTTCTCAGACATAAGACTAGCTAACTGAGGTGAGATCTAATCAATTTTTGTTTTCCTGTTTGTTTTCTCACCATAGAGAACTTTATAATACTAATTCAGGCAATATAACTTAAAACACATGTTTACATCTCGTATAAACAAAATTAGTAAAATGATCAAGCGCACACGTTGTCTATTGTGTCCATATGCAGTTACGACAGACAGGCAGATAGACACAAAGACAGACAGACAGACAGACAGACAGACAGACAGACACGCACGAGGCCACACGTACGCACATACTCACACATGCACACCCACCCATTCACTCACTCACCCACCCACATACACACTGAGAAAGAGAATTCGAGAAAAAAAAATTGCTAGACTAGACTAATAATGCTGGGAAAACTTGTTTATGTTATGTCTTATTTTATCTAGAGCGGGGTACCGGTCAGCAAAACAAACATATCTATTAACCGTCTCTGCAAGAGACAGCACAAATAGCACATTATCCTTTTAGGTATGGGATCTTTGCTCTCCAAGACTGGCCCACACAAATTATTGCTCTAGACAGGGGCGAGTCTAGAACTTTCACGCGCGTGGAGGGGGGNGGGGGGGGGGGGGGGGGGAAGAAGGGCATATCTTATCTCCTCACCCCCCACCCCCACGTGGTCATGAATTTGTGAGTACTTATATACTTTGCCATGGCCAGAGAGAGAGAGAGAGAGAGAGAGAGAGAGAGAGAGAGAGAGAGAGAGAGAGAGAACGAGAGAGAGAGAGCGAGCGAGAGAGAGAAAGAGAGAGAATGAGAGACAGTGGGAAGACAGAAAGACAGACAGGCAAGGAAGCAGGGAGGGAGGCAGGCAGACAGACAGACTGACAAATAGATAGATAGATAGATAGATACAAACAAAAGAGGAGAGAGAGAGAGAGAGAGAGAGGCCAAAAGTCCTATGGGGACCGGGGCAGAATTAGGCGGGAAGTTACAGGCGACACCCCCCTTCCCTTTCCCCAAGATACGCCCCTGACTCGGACGTCTTGTTCTTGGCGTGTGACGTTGATGTAATCCGATGAAACCGAGTGTGAGTATTCCTTCTCACGCTCCTGTCCAGCTTATTTGGCGTCTCCTACTCACTCGCCATCGGGGTTTCCCGTTAAATGACAGATCTCGGCCTACACGAAGATAATTAGGTCAGCGAGGCCCGGCGCTGGGTTGAAAAGGGGAGGGGGGGAGTTGAGGGGCAGACAGGTGCTGGATCGAATAGTATTTTTGCCATTCGAAAGGGTAAACGAACAGAAATCTAGAAAATTCTAATAGATATGTGGTTATATATCTATATA
>JAWQUT010000469.1:168362-180043 GCA_033807755.1 Ellobium chinense
TAAGACTTAAATTTCGCATTTCACATAAAAATATGCTTTGTATCTGGTCTGTTTTGCCACAACCCCCGAATGGTGTATAATGCGTTTTGCCATGAAGCCCTTCAAATACATAAATTATATATTTCAGTATCTATGTAATCGAAATTCACTTCATAACCGCTTGTCTATACGACCAAGTGGTGAAATGAAGAATCCATCCAGTCTGTTATGTAGGCCACCTCGTACAGAAATGTCATTCTGAAACGTGCGCATCTTTCAAACGGTCAAATCGACCAGGCCTCTGCTGCGGGCCGTATGCATTTTAATCCTTACGTTAGTTAACGCACTGCGGTAACCACGGGGAACTCCCAAACCATTAGTAATGTTGATTGTAGTTAACGAAAGACTTTCATTAACGTAAGATTAAGCATAAGGCCACTGGTCTGCCAAAGCAAGTTTAGATCTAGGCATTATTATAGCAGTAGACTATGATTAGATCTATAAACTATAAGCTAAAATGTATAAAAACCAAAAAGAAATCCGAAAATGTGAAAGCCACCTAAAAAGTATAATTTTCCATGAAAACACTACAAGCCAGTTAGGTGGCGTTTAAGCTCATCAAGAAGGAAATTTAGTGAAAGTAGCAAGGACAACACAGCACAGAGTTCCGAAAGGACAACAGATGGAACAACTGTGTTGACGCAACATCAAACAATAGTTGTCAACATCTGTGACAATGACTTGCGAAAAGAGCTTTATAGTTATAAACTACGCATAACAACATGAAGATTTAATAGTTTGAACATTTGATATTTGGCAATGAGGGAAATAAACTAACAGAACAACAACAACAACAACAACAACAACAACAAAACCAAAAACAACAACAACAACAAAAACAATAGCAGCAGCAGCAACGACTACAAAGAAAGACGACAGCAAGAACAATAACAACAGCTACGACGAAGACGGCAACAACAACAACAATATCAGCAAGATATAACAACGTGAACATAGAAAACAACAACAACAACTTCAACAACAACAACAACAACAACAACAACAAGAACAAGAAGAAACAATAATGCTTGTATAGAATGCACCAAAAAAATGGTAAAAATAAAAAAGATGACGAAATGTATTCACAAAACACGCAATGCAAAACAAAAAAAAACCAACCCAAAAACCAGCACGAGAGAAATACCTCCTACACTTCCATCTGCTGCGAGAAAAACAAGGAGACAAAAGGTATTTACCACAACAACCTGGGTTTGTAGATTCCTCTGTTTTTCATAGCTTTCTCTAGCTTAGCACGCACGACCGATTTCACGCCAGGATCAAAATAAACCCAGTGTCCACAGTCGATAAACCTACTATTAGTCTATAGTGAGCATTTTCGATCCACTGATTCAGTGGCGACATGACACGGTGAGGCAGTCAGAGGCAATCCCCCTTCCCCATTCCCCTCCAGCATCAATGTTGAAAGGAAAAGCCATAGGATCATTAAGTCATTAAGGAGAGGAAGACCATGGGCGGAAAAGAAGAGGAAGAAAGGGAAGACGGACAGAGGGGAAACCCACGATGGTTGGAATAATACAGAACCAAACTGCCCAGTGAAACTTGTCCGAACACGAAACGGGAGGTAGTTGTTGTCGCTGTTGCTGTTGTCGTTGTTACTGTTGTTGTTGTTGTTGTTATTGGTGGAGGTGGTGGTGACGGTGGTGGTGTTAGTGTTGGTGCTGCGTTTGGACAAACTTCTGTGAAAGCCGATCTACAAAATGCTGCTAGTCCCTCCACATGACGTAAGAAGAAAAGGGTTTCGAAAAGTAATACTCCGTAAAGTACATGATTGCTTTAGTCAGACTGGCTAAATTCACCGAAAATGAGTTACACACATTTCAGCAAAATGCATATATTATTATAGCTATTAAGTAATTAGACGAAAAAAGAATGAGTGTAAGGATTGAATGATTACTAGTGAAAGTGAGTGGTATATATTATTGTTAAATGTAAAATGTACGAGAACGTTGTGAATACGTGAATGTACCAGTGCATTGTGGACATGTGTGAAGTTAATAGTCATAGTTCCTAAAGTGTCCATGTGCTGTCCCTTTGTGGCTTGTATTTTACCCATGTACCACATCTGTGGTCTGGGCTTTTTCCTAATAAACTTGTTAAACTTAAACTTGTTTAGAAAAATTGCTTACTTAAGAGAAGCACACATGAGAGAGTTTCTAAATAATTAAAATGTCTCAGGATTGTCCCAAATGTGTGTTTATCTTCATTAACCCTAACTTTTCCCCAGCCGCTAACCCTAAACCAAGCCATAGGCTTGAATGTCCTGATAAAGTCGTGATATATTGCCTACAAAATTTGCTGGAGTTTTGGTTTCACCAAGAGTACAATGTAATGCCGTGCGCAAAATCGCAGCTCTCTATTGAAACCGCGTCCAAAAACCAGCGTTAGAGAAGAAACTGGGAAATGGGAGAAGGGGCGTGGAGGGAACGAAAAAGGAAGTTACAATCCTTTCACAGTCCTTTTGGAGACATATCCAAAAAAAAAACCGACTTTTTTTTTTTCCCCGTAGGGAAATTGATTTACAACGTCATACAATGTCGTACATCTCATTTATAATACAAACGCACAGAACACGACACATCATACATGCAATTATATAGGTCTAGTATTACAAATGAAATACATGACAAAGTCATCGCTGCTCCCCAGCGATGCAGCGCCCCGTTCCCCCAGCTCTAAAGCCAGGTACTCATTGACACCTGAGTCGAGTGGGCAAATGGAAGTGAAGTGTCTTTCCCACGGGCACTACAACGTAAACCGCCCAGTCCGGGAGTCAAACCCACAAACCTCAGACCAGATAGTCTTCAGTTTCTGAGTACGACTCACAAACCACACGGTCACACTGCGAGGGTTAAGTTGATAACAATAACTTTATTAAGCTCAGCTTATCAAGATACAAATGAGTATAAATACACTAGGAAAACAGATGAGCTATAAACTATAAATAATAATGACAAGAATTCATCCACTCATCTACATTATGACATTGGCATAGACATATATACGAGTTAATACATCTTGAAAGAAAACTCAGTTGTAATGTGAGGCCGTAAGGTGTAGCTATTTTTATACAGTATTATCTTAGCAACCCGGCCCAGCCAGGAAAGTAGGGAGAGGGAGGGAAACCAAATATCACTGAACATTTCTTTATGTCGTGTGCCTCTCCACCTCTCCCCTCTCCCCCTACACCCCACCCTAACGCCTCTATCCTCAGGCATAACAACAGCACTGTAGTTTCCGCCAGTGAATACGAATACTTCCGCAAATTTTGATGACATCATCAGCTAGCGAAATTTTGTTTCGTTTGGTGACCGGGATTGCCAATAGCCGTAGAAGAACCGGACATATTTGTTAAATTTTCTTTTCTTAATTTCGACGATTCCAAATGGCAAAACTCGAAGGCCGTCATGATGACACCAAATTTGGAGTCTGCAACCGTGATAATTTGTTAGGAAAAGTGGCACATATGTTTTCAAGTTGCCAAATATATAATAGATTAGAGTATGTCTAGCACTGCTCTCCAAGACTTCACCAGACCATGCAGAGCAAAAGAAAAAAAAAATCGTGGAATTCAGGAAAAATGAGAGCTGTCTTCATACCTCACGCCATTTCCGTGGATCGACCCAGAACTTTTTTTTTTCTTGGTCCACACTGCTGTAAACCGAAAATATCGTTACGCGCTATCCTCCCATGAACTGGTTGGTTCACGTGTCACCGCAGCTATCGAGCATATCCCTAAACGTCCTTCAATAAGAGGGGCTATCTTTGCCAAAACAGTTTTAAAGAGAATAATTCTGATCAAAGATATCTCTTTGCTCCTACAAAATGCTGGCCTAATTTTTGATTATCATATCAAGGACATTCGCAGTTTCTCAAACAAAGTTTGTTGGGAGATGACTAGGTCTATTGTTGTATTGATGAAGAATATGCCACAAAGTGATTCTGGCGGTAAAACGACATAAGACCTTTTGTCAGAAAATGTTAGGCCTGGCTTGTGACAATCATTGTAGGTGTCTGTTGCCTGAATACTAGACTACTCTCCCGGCCAAAAAATTGTATAATATATTATTATTCCTTTAATATTTATGAATTAGTTATCGTATCATCAGTTTAACGGCTTGTATGCAAATATTGTGAGCTCATATGCGTGAATCCAGGAGCGTTGACGCCAGCACAGACATCAGTTCGACTGACCCTGAAACTACAACAAAAAATTTACATCGTCGTTCGAAAAAACGTAATATCACATTTTCTTTCTTATAAATGTATTCCCATCAACGGAAGATTTGAAGTCATCGATCAAGGATATTCCAAAAAATATACCGCGAATCCTGGGCTCCATCTCCTTCCCGTTTCACGACGGCCCTGTCAGCTTGAGAAGTGAGACGGGCCAACTGTGTCACCCGTGTGACTTTGCTCTTCATCTTAGTGCATGTGTGTCATATTGAGTAATTCATAGCAAGCGCCACACGATTTGACTGAGTCATCACTCAATGTCTATTGGCTGAAACTTTGACCTCTACAGGCAACATTAAAGACCCAAGTGGGAATTCTACACACAACATTTAAGAGCCACACGGGATATGAATAGAGATGAAAGGCATGCTAGAACACTTCACTAATTTTTATTTGCAAGGTTCACTTCGAGAACTGTTATTATGTCGAATTTCAAGAACAAAACGTATCATTCTATATAGAAATTTTTCAGGCCGCCAGTTTACTGTCCCTCCGAAGATTACAGGAAAGTAAATTGACATCAAAACATCAGATATTTGAAATATGATGGCAAATCCGTCTGAATGTCCACGATCAGTTGTTGGCAGGGCTTGTCTTCCGAAGGTAACGATCGGGTATCACAGCTTTAACGGCGTCCAAACCTTCGAGTGTCATCGAAAAGTGACGAAAAGTAGTTTACAGAGAAAAACACGGTTTGGGTTTTACAGACTTTCATTTTGCTGTGCGTCTGAATGGGGCAATCGCTCCTGGGGGCATTACATAAAGCCAACTAACTATGCCCTCGAGGAAATTAGAGAACATAGCATGGGATCACAGATCGGTAACGGATGCTTTCATATAAAAAAACAAGGTGCGCACACCGACTGTTCCAGATTGTATATTATAATCATTCATGAACTTGTTGCCAGCTAATCAAATTATTCGTCGCCTGAAGTGGTTGCGCCACCAATCACACATTGTCTTGTAGTCGATCAAAATCAGGGATATGTCGCTAACACAGGAACTTAGTTGAGGCTCTGAAGGTTAAAAAAGGGCCAACTCAAACCAAAGATTTATGTGTGAGAATTAAATCATCTCTCTACACTTATGTATTGATTTTATTGCGAAATGGTCATTAATTGTGGATACATTTGAGTCTTTCTTTTTTTTTTTTCGTAAGGTATTCTACAGTAGGTGATTTACCTGGCATACAATTGTTCTTTAATCGCGATTTTTTGAGACTTGTGTTCGTTGTAGGGATTGAACCCTGTCAATTCAAACAACGAATATATCGGATCTGAATTATGCCAAGTCAAAGTCGTTTTGTTTTGTTTATTTTTCACTTTATGACAGAACAGACACTAATCTTTTGTGTCATGCAAAAAACTTTAATGAGTCAAAAAACGACTTAAGCCTAGTTTTGACTGGCTGCAAGATAATTTAGTCATCAAGCCACTGGCGTCACACATACACGCAAAAAAATATCAAAGACGCAGAGGTAGAAACTATCAATAGTATTGACCTCGCGACGCTGAAATCACATAACCTGCAGCTAAATCTTCGCGGGAATCAATAGTTTTTGTCGATTTTCCCCCTAGACATAGTCCTTGGCCCATGCAATATACATGTGCGTTTTTACGAAGGAGAGAACAGGAGGCCAAAAAAAAAATTGGGTAGGAGAAAGAGGGAAGAGATGGCAAACAAGATAGGACTGAAATAAACTATGTGTGATGAATTATAGGCTAACTAATGTTGAGGTATTTGAAAGTCTGTCGCTGTGTGTTTGTGTGTGTGTGTGTGTGTGTGTGTGTGTGTGTGTGTGTGTGTGTGTGTGTGGGTGGGGATGTATTATTACATAATATGTGTGTGTTCGTGGTAGCTTGTGGGTGTGTGTGTGGAAGTATGTGCGTGTGCATGTGTGATAGCGAGGGAGTGTATGTGTTTGCACAGATATTTAATATGTTTTGTAAGCACACTGTAACAAGGTAAATTTCCCTTTGTGGACAAAAAAATATTATCCTTATCCTTATCCTTCAGTGGTGCCAAGATTAAATGAAAAGTCTAGACAGTTCTCTTTACGAAATGTATCAGCGAATTAAGAGTCAGTGAAGAGTTTATTTCAAAGTACTTAGTTCAGATAAGAGAGCTTCCAGACGACTCAGTACTACGCTATTATTTGGTTCAGCTTCCCCCTCACTCGTCATTTAAAGCTACGTTAGCCGATTGCTACCTTCAAAACTCAACCCTCCCCTCTACAGACTGCTTCAGTTTAGATGGACTTGTTTCCATACATAAAACACCAGATATTTATATGTGTTTTCTCTGCTGTAAAGATTGGATGGAAAATAAACCAGCGATCTGGAAAACTTATTTACAGTATGAAATGTTTTACTCGTGATATTCGGAAAAAAAAGAAGATGGCGCTTTGATGTGAATCGTGAGATTGAATTCAAATCAGTGACGTACTCCATCATCCGACTTCTTTCCTTTTATACCCCAAGCGCCTTTGAAAGAAAGGAAGGCGACTCAGGTACAGTTTATTCTTCTGGAAGGCCTATCAGTTATATTATATTTGGCTGTATTTATAGTTATCTAGAGCGGGTATCAATGAATAACTGTTAAGGAAATATGTGATTGCAGAGGAAACATGTAGCTAAGTTAGCAAAATGTACTGAAATTGCTTCATAAAAAATTAATTGGGGGTGAAAACATTCTATAGAGTTTCAAGTTTGTTTTTTTCTTGTAGGTGAAGGACCACTATTGAATGGAAGTAAATACAACTGCTAGGAATAAACGGTGACGTGTGTAAATAAAATAATGTTCTGCATTAATTGTAGTGAGTAAAATGTAACAAGTATCGCCTACTGTAACATTGTTAGACAGTGTGATGTGAAATAATCATGATGCTTTATAATGAGTTCATAATGCGTCGAAAATTGTATCGTTCGCCTTTCCACCGTTGTAATCTGGGTTTACATGATATCAAATGCATCTGTTACACTTGTTACAGGTGTTTCTGTTACACTACTTGTTACAGGTTTTTCTGTTACACTACTTGTTACAGGTTTTTCTGTTACACTTGTTACAGGTGTTTCTGTTACACTACTTGTTACATGTTTTTCTGTTACACTACTTGTTACAAGTTTTTCTGTTACACTTGTTACAGGTGTTTCTGTTACACTCGTTACAGGTTTTTCTGTTACACTCGTTACAGGTGCTTCTGTTACACTCATTACAGGTGCTTCTGTTACACACGTTACAGGTGTTTCGATAATACCAAAAAAGGTGTTTATATTTCAATTTGTCACCCTTCATCTCCCATAATATGAATAGGTAGTATTTTGCGTTATGAAAAACTCACGGGAGGACATACTGCAATCATGATTCAAGAGTGGTGCAAGCCCTTAACAGTCTCAAGAAGTGACAGGCCCGAAACATTTGCTAGACGGAGGTATCTTCCTCTGAAAATAATTATATTGCCTCGCTCGCCGAGTAAAAGAGTTTCAAAAAAAAACAACAAAAACAACAAAATATGCAATTGTCAATGTGCTCCTCAATCTAGCAAAGAAACAAAGAAAAAATGAATTGAAATTAGTTCGTTACAATAAAGATCCTTACCTTTCATATGCAGGACTACTGTCATCGTTGGTTATGATGTGTTGTAATTTCTTATAACATAATAACAACAACCGACCGACTGAGGAACTAGATTATCTCTACACTCGATATTCTATTATCCCATAAAGGGACAAACTGTTTCACAACGACGTCAGTTCAAAAGCTTTCTGTGTATCGAACTTCCGAATGCTGCGGCACATACAAAGCTGCTCATCGATGCATATGATGCGATAGACACACGTAATACCACCACATTCTGTTACCCCTTGGGATTATTACTAATCTATCGACCAATCACGATGTGGGTCTTCTTTTATACAACTGTCTTTCATATTCACAACGATATATTTTTTTTTCTTTTTTCTACTTATTCAGTACTAACCTTCAGATGGTTACATTTTCATTAAATGTCTTTTCGTGAGGCCAAGACAAAAACATCTACTTCCACAATAGAGATGCCATTTTATGATCTACGTAGAATAATATACAAAAAAAAAAATTCATCTTCGGCTCTCTCTTTTGTGAGAGTATAATGCTACTCACACTGACCTGTTTGGCAAGAACGGCAGACACGATGCTTTACTACACGTACATCTTGTCATTGTTTGAGTGAATCAACAAAAAGTCCAGAACCGACGTTGGAAAGTCAGCTAAATCAGCTTCAAAGGAAATTGTTATTCCTACAACTGGGTCGATGATGGACATGGCACGACCTTCTCTTGTATTTTACTGACCCAGTTTTGTATTCATTTGTGCCGGCCGAGGCCAGTTGTCAGGATTTCACTCACTCTCATGATAAGTAAAGCTGCTTACATGAATACCACCAGCGAGCGCCTCAGAAGTAGAACAGAATACATTAACCCTCTAGGCCCCAGCGTATCAAATATGATACATCATGTTTAGAGACCCCTAAAGTCCACAATAAATGCTTAACTAGATTGTTTCCTTGCTAGTGTGCTTCATCTCCCTTTGACTGATTTTGACAAACCACCAGAAGGGCTGTGGAATCATTTTATATATTTGTCTTAGTTAGGTCAATGGGTCTTTGGGCTGTAAGTTTCAGAATTTTTGGACTACTAGAAATGATAGCGGGTATTAGAGGGTTAAGGTCTCAGAAGTAGAATAAAATATATCTACAACTTCATGCGCAGATTTCCACCGGGACTTCCTAGCCTGCTTTTGAATACCAGAAATTCAAAACAAAATTTTTCTCTTAACATCAGTCTTTCGACAGAGTGAACGATATTGGTTCAATCGTTATCAGAACTAACTATTCAGTCATGAGTCAGAGATTTCAGATCTAAAGAGCACGTAATCCTTTGGGCTTCAATTGTTGACCAGCAGTACTTGGGAAATCCCCAAGGAAGCTTGGTAGAAAACTTGAAAAGTCCGTGCATAAAATACTTATTATGATAAAACTGATAGTCTACTTTTCTCAGATGAATAACAATATGCACCCACACATACACATCCATGTGCATAAGAGATTATGTTAGTTGATGTAACAACCTTGATTTAAAAAAAAACAACCAAAACAACCTTGATGAAAATCTATGATGAATCTGATATAACCATGAGACAAGATGCTTCAAGAGACGCCATAACAATTTCCTCTTCTTTTGGACCTATCTATCGATCGATCAGAAATTGTGCACAGATGTTTGCGTTATGTGATCATGCCGCTTATAAGGTTAAAAAACTGAACAAAATGTTGAAGAGAAGAATCAATGACTCATTTAAGAAAAAAAAATTGATTTCAGGCTGCATTATGAGTATGTTCTTCAGTTTTAGCAAAATCTTAATAGCCGATTCTCTACTCTTACTCCATCTCTCAGACTTAAAAAAAAAAAAAACCGAAAAAAAAACCGAAAAAAACAACCAACCAACGATTTCTATTCCCAGCCCAAACTGTCTCCTCCTGTAAAGTTCTTAACCAAGAAGACGGTAAGACCTCAAATTTTATGTAAATCCCTATATCAGTAGAATAATGTAAACCCATTGAGTTTCAATTCTGAGCCGCATTTACCCTTTCCCTGAGTTTCTGATGGAGCGAGAAAGCATTGATTTAACATTATGGACTTTTTATGCTAATGTGTTTTCAGCTAATTTCAATTCAATTCAATTTTTTTTTTATACAGTGTATTTTATTTTTGTCTAGGTCAGTGACATCAATTCAATAAATCAACTACAAGAAATGAAAATAAAATACTGAAAGAAAGAAATGAAGGAAAAAGAAAAACAGAAGGGAAAATAAATACATATAATACAGATATAATTTCGTAAAATCTTTTTGGCGACAAGTGGATCTAATCTTAATCAATTTACATCATTTCATCTAAACACATCGTGATTGCTGCTTCAAAGAAACACTGTCTACGTACTTCATGAAGTTTCGCTATGCTGCGTCAACGATTTCCAAGTTCAAAGGATGAAGAGATTCCTTTTCCATCATGGGTGTTTTAATGGATTTTTTTTTGGGGTGTTTTTGTATCTTGGATGGCATTTCAACTACCTTAGTGTTATCGTTTACAGAATACAGATCCAGTCAGGTCATAGATACATTTTCATCTGTGTTGAGAAAAAAATAAATACACATTAAATATTCGAGACAATGTCACAGTGACAATTCCACCAACTTCCCACAGGCATAGGAAAAAAAAAATACTTAAGGTTTCGGCATCGAAACAGGTAGAGAACGCTTGCCCAGAATCGTATGTTGAGCAGTCTGCAATAACTTAAAAAAAAAAATTTAATATCTTTATGCTCAAAGCAGACACTAAACTTTAAAAACATCATCTCATTCAATAGACATAACATCGAAAACCTCGATGGTGAAGAATGCGAAAACCATTCACGCATCGAAGAATTATAAATCTGAGTTTGCGTCGACGCCAGACAGAAATAAATCATTCATTTCAAGTTTATTGGATATTACCACCCCTTTTACCACCCCTTTTAGGCCTACCACCCCTTTTACCACCCCTTTTACCGCCCCTTTATAACGGTGGAGAGGTCGATCAGGGCGAGTCGACCGCGGTTTCCACCAATTTCCGTAATATTATGATGTTGTCCTACAGGTTTTGATTGTCACTGGAAATTTGATATCGTTTATATCAACGCGTCTGGGTACAAAAATAAAAAAAAAATCAGATTAGATCGCTAGTACTTATGTCATCGTGCCCTCTGTGAAATCGAACGAGATATGTTTGCAGACAGACAAAGAATAAATGTACTATTGTTATGGTGTCTCAATCAGCAGTATACTGTTTTAAATTTGATTTCATGGTCGTAATACAGTTATTGTGTGTCTATCAAATTGCAAATCAGTCATGAAGAAGAAAAGAAGATTAAGAAGAAAGTATACTTAAATCCTCGACTGGAGTGGAACTAAGAAGACGGACTCTCAAAACCACAACAACAACAACAACAACAACAACAACAACAACAACAACAACAACAACAACAACACGTCCCAATACACATTACAGATGCTGAGTTCACTGCAAAGAATTAGTGTATCAGATACTGGTAAATGAATTTTGTTCATTCTAGTTTTCAACTGTTGACATGAAAGCACTTGCAGTCTGGTGATGAAAAGGTACCAAGATATTCTACTCGACTTATTTGTCAACAACAAAGTGTTGTTAGATCTAAAGTTGATTTCATATGAGCATCCTAACCAAATTTTAATATCGTCTCTAATGAAGAATACTCAAAATATCGCGCGCGCACACACACACACACACACACTCACACACACACACACACACCCACACACCCACACACACACT
>JAWQUT010000469.1:195485-207985 GCA_033807755.1 Ellobium chinense
GGGTGGGGTGGAGTGAGGGCTGAGGTGGAAATTCCGATAGGCCTATCAGGGATGGCCAGTCAGAAGCTCAGATCAAACATGTCCCGGCGCGGGACACAAGTAATTAAAAACCCACCGCGACGGCTTCCTTTATAGGATCGATGGTGGTTCAGGTGACCCCTCAGTACTTTGCTATCACTATTGCCCTCTGACAGGACCATTCACTCACTTTCAGTCACCATGTATAGTCCCAAGAAAGGATACGACTCTACTATCTTCACTAAAATCGCTGTAACTACTATCAGTACGGTAACCTGTTCGTATTTACTGGGCTTGTAAAGCTGGCCACAGAAATGGTGTTTATCAATATAGGGCAGTGTTGTCTCTGTGCTACGATAATGATCAAAGTCAGAGTTTAGGCTATTTTTGAATAAAGTTATTGTGTTATTGTGTTATTGTGATGTTTATGACATGAAAGCGCATGTTGGAGTAATAAGAAAAAAAATTTAAGTTTGTGCCAAATTACAGTTTGAAAAAAACAGCACCAAGTTTTGCTTGCTTTTGGCACGCGTTCTCTCGGATAAGTGAAACATTATTTCGGCCACTTGCTTAGCACATTTACGATACAAACAAACAAACAAAATAGCAACGCATGCAAACTTCTTGTCAGCATGACGAGACACCTATTTCTTAGAAAACTTTCACGTCTCAAATTCCGGACCCGTACATCAACTGCGATAACAATATCAGATATCTTCAGTGGCGACGAATGACGTCATTATTCAATCCAATTTAAAAGAACAAAACAAAACAAGAACAACGACCGTAGGCCTCCGTTTCACTGGCACGAAACAAAGCAAAAAAGCTGTTTAGAGAAATTTGATCTTATCACATTTTTTGAATTTGTATATGAATATCTCTACAAAGTCATCAGAACGCATCCAAAACTATACATAACTGATATCAAAATGTGTCCTTTTTGGCCCAAATTGTGACATACAACTTTAAACGCCAGCACGAACGCTGTGGTCTTTTTGTGGACTATGACACGGACAGAGTGCCAGGCGAGGATTAGTTTAAAGTTATGTGGGTCAAGGTTGTGAAACTTCTTCATTGTCTCTCTCCCCTGATCCCCTCTCCCACGCCCACCCAAACGTTTACCATCCCAGGTTAAATTGGTCGTCAAAATTGCAGAGTACAGAGACTAGAAACACGGGGTTTGCTGATGAAAGATATCTGAAACCGATTAAAAAAAACAAAACACGCAGAGCGATTTTCCATACCATCGTGACCTTTGATCAAAGGAAGCAACTCTTATTTGAGCGAATTTAAGAGAAAAAGAAAAAGACAATTACACGAACATTTACA
Organism: Ellobium chinense; assembly: GCA_033807755.1. NCBI lineage: Eukaryota > Metazoa > Mollusca > Gastropoda > Ellobiida > Ellobiidae > Ellobium > Ellobium chinense. Next base: position 196,833 of record JAWQUT010000469.1, read on the forward strand.
GAGAAGAATCGGTTCATTCCAAAAACATGACCATCAGAACAACCAAAGCCACCACGCGATTCGCTATAAACAAAAACGACGGTATATCAAATTTCGTGGATGACAGGGGCTTCGTTATAAAGTGCACTGACGTTACATGAATAACGAACAGGCTCCCTTCGCCTTTTTGTACTTGTAGTATGAATATGATGATGATGATGATGTTTACAGCTTGATTACCTATGGTAGCTACCACAGCTTGACAGCAGACATGCCTGGAATCAGACTCAGCTTGGTATTAACGATATTTACTTCAGACATCAAGTGCAAGTGCACTAAGTAAATATTTATGACAACGCCTTGTTATGCCATGCTCTCAAGATGTTGGCCTGTTATTCAGCTCAGCGCAACCGTATCTCTGAGGGAGGGCGTTTTCGGATACAGATTTCTTGCTCGCCGATTATTACTGAGACGGAAGGTGTGTTTGACATACCCATTGAATTAGGTTTGAATCTGATGAATTTCCGCATGCTCGCAATGTTTATTACGTTCGTGTTAAAATTCACGAAAGATCGAAGTCAAAGATCGTTACATTTCCTTGAATTCGAATTTCTAGACCCCAGCTTTGTTTCTGATGAATCTGTGGATTCAACAAATTCGATTTCCCAAATCTACGATTCTCGAACTTTTGCCAATCCCTTACTGCCGCAGACGATCCTGTTTAACCGCGATATTTCATCTTGTCCTCAGACATACCATACTGTCGAGAATTTGAGCCGGGAAGACATCTTCCCATCTGTTAACGCTTAATCTCATGTTAGCTTCTTGTAGATAAAATGTTCAATATTAGCCACTTACAGATACTATAATCTCTACTGAAAGGCTATACGGTGCGAACTTCTGAAATTCTCCCACGATAATTATTCCCATTCTTAAAGGGCTCATTTCAAAAAGTGTTGTTCATATCAACACGTTTTGATAAAAAATTTCTTGAGTTAAATGTGATCAAAATTAATAGCTTGACTAGCGATGTTTTAATCTTCATGAAGAAATAAAAAATCTACGGCATCTCGTTCCAAAGTGTTTCCGCCATATTCTCATCCTTCATACCTACTCGATACTTTAGAGCTTGCGCATTAACGATGGGATCTTATACCATCATAAGAATTACACTGGTGCATATGTCCTAAGCGCATTCCTAGCAGTGTTCAATATGCAGGGTTAAATGTAACTCTTGCGACTGAACGATATTCCATCGTTAACGCAAAAGTTCTGTATTAAAATTCTTGGATGTAGCAGCAAAACGTTGATTCTGAACCTGCTGCACCTCCCACAATCTCACAATAATCTGTGACCTCATTTCAAGCGTTCAGAACACCACTAAACTTGTGGGTCGACTAAACTGGGAATTTCCACAATTTTATCCGTCATTAAGTAAGAAATACAGAGAAAGAAAGTCAGCTTGAGAGGTTGAGATGCACACTACGGTCGTAAAATCTAGGTAGAAAATAACAGGACACTTGGGAGTTATGACCTAAGTGTGGTCCAGCCCCTATAGAGTCAAGAAGCCAAAGCACCGAAGCACTTGCTAGATGGGCGTATCTTCCTTTGTAGATTTTCTGTTGTCTCGCTCTACAAGTAGGAGAGAGTCTTATCTACCCTTATTTCAGACATGGTTTAAGGTCTTCGGCTTCCCTTAGGATTAATATTCCCCAGTATAAAAGAAATTCAAAAAAGGTTCATAAGAAAGGTTTCGACAAAGTTTGCTAATGCTGCATAGGTATGTGGGTCTGTCGGGTCAAATTACAAATTTACTGTGAGAAGTTATTAATTCAATAACATTTTGGACCTTGCCCCTGGAAAACACTTGATCACAAAATAGTCACACCCATTTCTTACCTGCCTTTATTCAAAGATCAAATTCACCAGTTTATCTGGATAATGCCACCAAGTGAACTCACGTACCAACGGCATGGATCTAAGAGGTGGAGCACCAAGGGGTAGAACGCTGTCTGTTAGTATAAAGAGTCCTTTGCTGATTACTGCCACAGAAATTAACCTCCTTGGGTAGTTGTCTAGCACACTCACTTACCGGCCTTGACGGAGATCAAAGCCTAGTCTCTGATACTGCCATCAGGGTGCGGGCGGCCATTATATATTGAAAAATCTAACGCAAACTGTCATGATAACTAGGGCACTCGTAGCACAGTTTGGAAACCCTTGCTCCAATGGGTCAAGCAGCGCTGAAACTGGGACGGATAACCAGTTCACCCAGTTCACGCTTGTTGGCCAGTGTTAACCACTTGACTTGAAGACATTGAGCACCCAGTCTTGTCCGGTACTAGTGAGTACTGTAAACCTAATTATAGGTATAGAGTATAACAAACAACTAACCTTGGTCAGCGAGAGTCTGGTTGGTACAGTATCCCATCTGTCAAGATTAAAGTACTGGAACGCATCACGTTGTTACTCCCCTAAGGTTTGTCTAAGGCAATTTGGGCTAATTTTTTAAATCGTTTAGTTCTGTTGGATTACTTGAAGAATCTCCCCTCGGGGATAAGATGGTGACGTTGATGTAAAGATGAGCTGATGGAATGGGGTTTGTTTTCTTGCGGTTTATGTGGTCTATCTTATCGAGGGAGCAGCTGGCTTTAAGCTCAGGAGATATGGTCGGGAGCGGTGGAGAATAACACGCTTAGCGCGGATATGTGATCAAAAGTAGCACCTTACATAGAAAAGGAAAGAAAGAGACCTGTAGTCACAAACTAACAACGAAAAAGTAAATGGTTGGGGAGAGGGAAGAGGACAGAGAAGAGATATTATATACCCAAATACTACAAAGTATGTGGATTATAGAAATAGACAAAGGGAGATATAATAAAGAGAGAGAGAAAAAAAGGGAGAAAAAAGAGAGAAAAATGAGAGAGAGAGAGAGAGAGAGAGAGAGAGAGAGGGAGAGAGAGAGAGAGAGAGAAAGAAAGAGGAGACATAATTACTAGGAACAAAGAGCAAATCGCCTGTTATAAATTACTGCGCGGCCTGAATGTAGTGCACATTAATACCCCTGGCGGAAATAAGGTTAGTTTCCGGCATAACCTTCCGCAGATTTGTTCCCAGTGCGAGACAACAAGCGCGCTAGTTCCTTCTTCCAGACACTGACTGTGGTGGAACTGATTGCTTGCACAGAACAGAATCGGGAGTCAAGACTGTCTCAAAACATATCAATTACTGCAAAATGACGACAGTCTTGCCAAGAAAAGGGAAATGATGTAGAAAGTTGAAAAATAAAGCCGTGAAAAAAAATGTCGAAACGTCGATTGGATAACAGAAAACGAGAACAAATCTTGTAAGAATTTACGCAGAGAGAATTTTATGTTTTTTGAGATAATATATTATGGATAAAATCTGAAAACCAAAAAATCGTATTCATTAAAGATTGATGATTGTAGAGCAGGAATTTATCATTAAAAAATTTATTTACAAAATTTTAAAACTCTCAGGGTATCTTTAAATCATGTTTGTATCCCCAGTGTGCATTCATGGTGCAATACGTCTAAATATCTGTCTACCTCAGAAAGCTCTTTGACCCTTCTCTAGACAATATAAGAACAGTTTGAATGAACATTTTTCAAAAGTTGGAGTCTATGTTCTCATGATATTTTAAAAGCGCGACGGATCTTCATAAAAGTCATGAGTCATTCCTTGTAGTTAGAATTCAAATCGGCAATGACTTTTTCTAAATGTAAAAAGACCAGCCAAAAAAAAATGCAAAAAGGATCCACAGTTAGATAAGAACAGAGACAATTCTTGAGTTAATAGAGACAGCCAGTATATCTAGACCTTAAAATATTCTTAGCTGACTTCCAGAGTGAGGAACGGGCATTTATGATCTGTTTTGAGTGCAAAATGAGCTTGTTTCTGTTACATAGTAAGCAAGTCATATGTCTATACTTGTTATATGTCTATAAGGAGAGATTTTATCAAAGGCATCTTCCAAGTACCTATGGTCCAGAAGAGCAGCTGCCCAATATTAAAGGCCGAGACACTGCCTTAAAATGTGGACAAAGAAGGTTTTTCTTTTGGTGACTTTGTGTTGTCTCGCTGTCCAGAATGAAAGTTTCCTTAACTGTAAGCAAAAATAATATATTGAAAGATACCTTTTATCAAAGGCATCCCCCAATCACCTACGCATCAGAAGAGCATCAGCGTAATATAAAGGGCCGAAATACTGACTTGAATTTGGGCGAAGGAAGCTTTGGTGATCTTTTGTTGTTTCGTTCCCCACAATGAGAGTTTGTTACTTTCTGATCTTAACAAGTATAATATTTTCAAGGACGGGTTTCACCAAAAACATCACTTCCGCCCCTGAAGAGCATTAGCTCATTCTAAAGGGCAGAAACACTGCCTTAGATATGGGCAAAGGGGGCTTAACTCTGATGACTTTCTCTATCTTTATTCTCCACAGTAAGGAGTTTCTTATCTGAGCTAAACAAATAAACTGCCTTCAAGGACAAGCTTCTACCAAAAGGATCACTTACACCCCAGAAGAATATCAGCCCAATATCAAGGGCGGAAGCACTGTGCGAAAGGAGCTTTTCCTTTGATGACCCTCCGTTGTTTCACTGTCCACAGAGAGAGTTTTTTTTCTATCTGATCTAAACAATTAAAAGGTCTTCAAGGACAGGTTTTACCAAAGGCATCACCTACGTCCCAGAAGGTCATTAGCCCAATGTAAAGGGCTGAAACACTGACTTTTGTACACTGACCTTCTGTTGTTCGCTCCCCGTTGTGAGACTTCATTCTATCCAATCTAAACAAGTTCTACCTTCAAGGACAAGTTTTACCAAAGACGTCACTTGCACCCCAGAGGAGCATCAGCCCAATATTAAGGGCCCGAAACACTGACTTCTGTAGGAAAGGGTCTTTTCTGATCACCTTCTGTTGTTTCTCTCTTAATGTGACTTCTTCCTTTCTAATCCAAACAAGGTTTTCCTTCAAGAACAGGTTTTACCAATACCATCAATTTTGCCCAAGAAGAGCATAAACCCAATATAAAGAGCCGAAACAGCGACTTTTGTGGGAAGGGGACTTTTTCTCCGCTGACCGTCTGTTATGTCACTCTCCACAGAATGAGTTTCTTTCTTATCTAAACAAGTGTTTCAAGGACATGTTTTACTAAAGGCGTCCCTCAATCATCCACGACCCAAAAGAGAAAAATTAGTTAACCAGAGTACGGAAATGTCCAAAGTATTATAACGACACTGACAGGGGTTTTTAAGTTCTTCAAGACGCGCTCTTGGGTACTTGGCCATCAAATGGAATGGGGTCCTGTAATGAACATGTCGCGTGTCTAAAACGATCCAAGATTATCAGGTCTGGTTTGCGTAATGTGCCTGAAAGAAAACTATTAACCCTCTACTCCTCTCTCTTTCTTTCTTTCTCTCATTGTTTCTCTCCCTTCTCCCCTCTCTTTCTGCTTATCCTCTCGCACTCTCTATCTTTCTTTCTTTCTCTTACCTTCAATCTTAGCCAATCCAGATCTTCTGGTGCGGTTTAACAGATCAGAGACTCTTGTGGGACAAGGAAGTCTAGATAAAAATCATGTCTGGCAGGATAGTTACCGAATCAATCCCCTAAACTTTACCGTGGTGAAAATGTATCAAGGGACGAGTGAGGTCTTGTACATCTAGCAATTTATCTCTTAAATGGCTGAAAAGAGTAGTTAAGATACAAGCACACATCTTCGCCTAGGCTTATAAACTCGAGTTCCAAACAACAACAACAACAACAACAACAACAACAACAACAACAACAACAACAACAACGACGACGACAACAACAACATCAACGACGACGACGACGACAACAACAACACCAACGACGACCACGACGACGACGACGACAGCAGCAATAACAACAACAAAAACAACAACAACGGGCTTTGGAAAAATGGCGTTCGGTCTAATCAAGCACGGTATATAAAGCTGGTGTTAGGTATTGTTATTTAAACGTTAAACGCAAAGTCCTCGAAAAATAACGGTACACATGCTGAGCAAATCAGTCTTAAATGCTGAAAGATACGACAGGCTTGTAAACCGGTTTTTTTTCATTTTAAACCAGTTTTTATGTCCCTTGATTTTCCGCCTGCATGTAAGAGAAAATAAACAAGCAAACAAACAAATAATCCAAACACACACAAAAAAAAAACCGCCAAAAAAAGTTAGAACATTTCCTATCGTACCAGGAGTGGAACCCAGGACCGTCTTTTTGCAAGCTGCACAGGGATGCCAAGTTTACGGCCGTTTGAACTCTATATTATTTTTCTAGTGCCTGGATATGATCTCCTAACTTTCACATGTAAATCTAGTGTTCCAATTGACCCTGCAATGCTTCCCAACTGCTCATACATAAAATCCAAGTTCTCCCAGTCTGCAGGAGGGAAAGGTGAAGTGATAGTTATAAATTTGCCATATCACTCTCATCATGAGATGATAGAGAGATTAAGTTTTCACGGCAGTGTTATCAAAGGGTCGCGTTAACCCTCGTACGCAAGCGCACAAGGCATACTTCGAGTACTTATCTCCATCGCACACTCTGTCTCGAAGCAAGTACGGTTGAAGGGAAAGCCATGGTGCAAATTCAGTCTCTCAATATTAAAACAAGCGAAAGTGACATTTTAAATCCTTCCCTACTTCATCTTAACCGGCGATATCCCAGAACTCTCACATTAGGTGCCTGGTTTAACATTAGGGGCAGAACCAGATGAGAAAGTCCCAAAACGTAGCAATCAGTTCTTAAAGGTATAACGTACTTAACGGGTTAAGATATTTGCTGGCCTGCTCGACCCACTCCCTCTCTCACCCTTCCATTCATTTCCTTTCTCCCATTTTTCATTTCATAAAGTCATTCATCTCACATTTCAATGGATGTATTTTGCTCGTACACTTGGTGTTACAGTCCTCTGGAGCGCCATTGTTAATACGTCTGTGAGCATTCTGGAGCAGCCACACTTCATCTCTCTACTAGGAGACAGCTCATGTTTATGCATGACCCACTGTCTCGCTCGCAACCCAACTGACTTATAGTGTTCAAGGGGGAAATTGAATTCTCCTTTCCTCTTTTACTTGACTGAGATATTGCCCAGGATTTTTACCACTTAGGAACCTATGGGATTTCTTTGAAAAGAAAACAATCGTTATCAAGGACCTACACTTGTCCTCACAAACTGAATCTATTGAATCAGGTGGTATTCATTATAACGACCAACCAAAAAACCAAAAAAACCCCAAAAAAATTCCGTTAGAAAGAATCTTAGATACAAAGACTAACGAAGTAATAGAAACAAAATTTTACACATATAAAAATTCATAAGGAGCAGAGATAGGGGAAATGTGCTCCTAAATTTATTAGGATGAATTAAAGACATGCCCGGGCTATGAAAGGAGAGAAGTGGCCTCATGGGATACTAAGACTTCGTAAAATTGAATTTATTTGTACGTTCACCTCAGGGATCACTATTTTTCCGATTTTTCATGAGTAAGACATTTTATTATATAGCATTATCATTAAAAAAAAACAACAAAAAACATATAAACTTTGCAGATTTCTGGTTTAGTGTCCTTTCAAACGTTTCACATCAGAGGATGTAGTTATAAAAGCGTCTAAAATCATAAATATTGAAGAGTAATGGCTAATGAAAAAAAAACAATAAGACGTAGGCCTGAGACTCATGAAGTTTTTATTGTGTGTTGATGTATGCTCTCCAATTGACGTAGTCTTCACGTCACATAGTAACAAAGCTAGGAATCAGGAACGTAAAAAACTGAGCATAACAAAATGAGATGAAAAGGAACAAATCGCAACAAACCGCCATATTAAATCCAGAGAAGAATGAGAACAAATGGTACCGAACCGCTATAATATGAAAGAATATCCAACTGAGTTGAGGCTACGTTCACTACCATTTGTATGCAGGGCTCACGCTCTGATGAAGCTATTGGATGGGGTAGTTTTAATTATGTGATTTATTAAATTTTACAACTTGCCTACATTTCTGAAGAATGTTCAGTAGCAGAGGTGTCCACATCTTCTTCGACAATCTAGCAAGGCGTTTTCAATGTCGGTGGGAACATTTTAGTCGAATACGACTCCTTACTGGGACTACAAGAAATGAAAAGCAATCATAAGTTACCTTGTCTTGGTAAGAGAAATCGTTTCCATCAGAAAATTGAATTTTACTACTTGCCTACATTTCTGAAGAATGTTCAGTAGCAGAGATGTCCACTTCTTCTTCGACAATCTAGCAAGGCGTTTTCAATGTGGGTGGTAAGAGAAATCGTTTCCATCAGAAAATGACTTTTATTCAAACTACTTACCTGCTTTCTGGATTACAGTGCCACTACGTCGAATCTTTGCTGTGATGCTTTCCTTAAAACTGCTTTCTTTATACCCAGAATACGCCCTCAGATTTTAAGAAGAGTGTTTTGCACCGTGTAATTGCAAAATCCACAAATATGTGACAACCTCCGTTCTGATTCTTTATCGATCTCAAATTCATAAATAATTCTAACACTATCTGCTTGCAAAACATCTCACATGTGTGTATGTGTATAAGTGTAATTTGTATATCCGTAGAGAGAGAGAGAGAGTGTGTGTGTGTGTGTGTGTGTGTGTGTGTGTGTGTGTGTGTGTGTGTGTGTGTGTGTGTGTGTGTGTGTGTGTGTGTGTGTGTGCGCGCGCGCGTCTGTGCGCATGTGTTTGTGTATCTGGACGTGCATGTGCGAATACTTACCACAAGCACCAGTATCACAGTAGACGCTCAATGCATTTACAGTTTAAAAAACACAGTATTTGATTCCTTAGGGCGTTTTTATAATCGAAATATGACATTTATAGACAGTGCAGAGATACCAGCAAGGAATACATTAATATAGGAATTATGGCACACCAGAACATAAAAGGACTAAGTGCCTTTCTGCTATACGTAAATCTCGAAATAAGCCCCTTTCTTGTAGCTAAAGCTACATAAATCTCCTGATTTCACATTATATAGATACTATATATAGATACTACCTTCTCTCCTCAACATGCTTAAAGTCTAGCCGTGTGTTGTAATTTCCCGCAAGTTATCTAATCAGAAGATTCAATTCCACAGCTTAATAGACTGCATCAGTGACATATCCGTTAAAAAGGTTACGTTACTTGCGTTTCTCGAACTTCCTGTAACAATGCAAGGGCAGATAATCCCTTAATGAAATCATTCTACCCGGCTGATCCGCATCGATCCAATCAACTTTCACAAACCCGAAACAACAAAATAATCTCATGATGCCGAATGACAATTTCGGAAGGAATGGTCCCCGGGCAATTTCGTGACATATTATTTCTAAAATATACTAGCAATAAGAGCTTATCCATGACTTACACTTTTAACCAACCCCTCAGAATCCTGAGCATGCCTAGAAAAAGTATTTTTTAAAAATTCATTTTATCTGAAGTATGTACCAAATCATAGCGGCTCTCTGATGGCCAATACTTTTTTTTACAAAAAGCTATTGGAATCGCGAACTTGTCTGGAAAATATATATTCTGATTCGTGTTATCTGAAGACTGTAATAAACCATAAGAGTTCTCTATAAGCCCATACTTTAAATAAAAACTTGTTGGGATCGCGAATGTATCTGGCAAAAAGTATATCCTGGCTCCTGTTATATGAAGACTGTACCAAATCATAATGGCTCGTTAATGGCCCATACGTTTAAAAACTCCTATAGAATTGCGAAAAATGTCTGCCTAAAGATGTTCTGATTCGTATTATCTGAGAACTGTATCAAATCATAAGGCTCTCTGATGGCTCACATTTTGAAAAAAATCCTTTGGACTCGCGAATATGTCTGGAAAAAGTACATTCTGATTCATATCATTTGAAGACTGTACAAAACCATAAGAATACTCTAATGGCCACACTTATAACAAAAAATCCCTCAGAATCTCAGAAATTGCCCGAATATCGACATCTCTGTCTCTTACCTGATGTGTGTTGTCTCCTGTCTCCAAGGTGCCGAAGAGTGCGCGCTCTGTCAAGCCCCAAAGTGCATTTTATTTCCGACTTAAACTAAGAAATTATTACCGTCTGTGACCTTACTAACTCCCAGCCCAGTTTCACCACGAATTCGTCTCTCATGGCAAGCTTCACGCCCTGATGAAGCCGTACTTCGAGTGATCGGTGATCGATCGTTCATGTTCGATCAGGTGAATGACGTCATTTCTCGAATGACCTACACTGTGAAAGCATGGCTGCACATTTTGTTTTCTTTTTAACGATGTTTTGTGTGACTAATTTAACATTTTCTCTGTCCCCTGTTCTCTCTGATGATTACTTAATAATATTCACCTTGAAGCCAGAAAAATTGGGCAAGGAAGCGGCATATTTTTATTTTTCACCTTTAAGACAAAAGAGCTAAGGAGGAAAAAAAGGTGTATTTTGTTTTGTCTATAACGATGTCTTGTGTGATAGATTTGAACGTCTCTCCCTCCCCTATTCCTTCTGGTGATTACTTAATAATATTCACCTTAAAGACAAAAGCGTTGGGCAAGAAAGAGGGACATTTTTTTTTTATTGTAACGATTTCTTGTGTGATAGATTTAACCATTTCTCCCTCCCCTGTTCTCCTTGGTGTTCACTTAATAATATTCACCTTAAAGACAAGAGCACTGGACAAGAAAACGGCACAATTTTTTACCGTAACGATTTCTTGTGTGCTAAATTTAACATTTTCACCCTCCCCTCTCCTTCTGAAAGTTCCTCTATAATATTCACCTTGAAGGCAAACGAGTAGTAAAAGGAAGCAGGGGATGAGGGTGAGAAGACATTCGCAGTTTCTCTAGAGTTAATAATTGATTACATTTACATAACTCCCATCCCCTGAAATGGATCTGAGCTCTTTACAAGGGAAACAAGGGGGCGTCTCACAATTCAATTTAATTCATTGCAATTGATTATTTACGAGTGACCTGTCACATGTGGAAAATAAATAAAATGGAAGCTAAATGCAGTGGTGGGTTTCTACCTGAATTCTTAGGCATCGCAATATTCAAACCTCGTGCTCTAAGAATCGATTCTATTTCGATTCCGATACTCCGAGGAAGGAAGGAATTTTGGAGTCCTAACAATA